>VWZP01001401.1:358943-426566 GCA_013396995.1 Dicaeum eximium | reverse complement strand
AAAAAAACCCACCCACACAAACAACAAAAAAAAAAGCTTGGGGTGAAAGCTTCAGAAACACCAAGCTGAATAAAAATGTACATTTCTCTGAAAAGCAAAGTCTCCGTATCACCTTGGGAGGGTGTTGGAGCAAAAGGGCCTTCCAGGCTGTGCTTGCTTATGGAGGGGGTTGTGCTTCCAGCTCCACTGGGTGTTTCTGATGTCTTATTGTATAAATTAAGAAAAGAGATGGGGAAAGCAGGTGGAAATCTCTCTGGGGGATTTTGTTTTGAACTTGCTATAATGGTTTAATAGTTAGCAGTTAGAGCTAAGCAGGTGTTTTAAGAGCTCTTACTTACAATTATCACTCATTTCCGGGCTTCCTGTTTGTTCAGGCTGCTGGAGAACATCACAAAATCAGCCAACTGCTCTCAAAACCTCTTTTAACCCTTTGCCATCCAGTGAAGCTTGGAAAAACCCCTGTCAAAGAGCCACGTGGATGAAGGACATCGCACAAAGCTGCTGTGCAAAGACTGTGGCAAATGGAAACAAGGCTCTTGTAAATTTTGAAGCACTTAGGAGCATTGCATCACTGTAAATAGATGGTATCCTTGTTTCATCTCTTGGATTAGTGTTTGGGGTCAGTTAGGGAAGGAACTTAGGCAAGCTCATGGAGCTCATTCAGTTTGGTATTTTTCCTTGCGTTTTTCATGTCTCCTTATTTTTTTCCTATTCCCTTAACATTTTCCATTACTTATTGGCCCAGGACATGACAGACACATGAGGATTTATGAAGAAGATGGCATTAGTTAACCATCCTTCAAAAGCTCATGTAATGCTCAAAATATTCTTTGTTGTGAATCATTATGATAAATTAGAATTTGGAAAAAAAATAGCAAGTTTTGAAAGATATCCTCTTGTCTTTAGCAGTTGCTCTTCTGCTGATAATATGCAAGTGAGTTTTTCATCTACTCATTACTGTTGTTACATAGATTAGTACTAAACTATGGGGAAAGTGTGATCTTAATCAAGATTTTAAAATTAAAACACTGACAGCACCCTGGAGTTTGGTATTTGGACACATAACAAACTGGAAGCTTGTGAGGGCTTTTTTGGTTAGTCATGTAACAAGGCTTATTGTCAAATGGCTCACATGAATATTTATTCATAAGATGAAATAAATGTCAGCAGTTAGTTTCTGGGGCACATGTGTAGTCTGCTTACTGCATATGTCTGCTTTTTCAAGCAGGGAGTCTTTAAGAAACTGTCTCAGCATGTTCAGAAATCCTGTTGTACTTCCTTGAGAGATAAAAATGGAAAAAATGCCTTTTAGTTGGAGTGCCTCTGCAGGTTGTGGAGATAAGTAAGAAAGGACAGGCTCCTTACTAGTAAAGGCCCTTGAGTGACGAGTCCTGGTGAGAGTAAGAAATCTGGGATGTGTGTGTCCATTCCTACATTTGCATGCTGCTGGTGGTATTCATGCTACCTTCAGCTCTGTTCATACTGGTGGAAATGAGTACTTTTTCTAGATTTCCTGAAGCTAATTCCGTCCTCCCAGTGTAACGAGACTTAGATCAGGCCAGATGTAAGCTCTGCTCTGGCAGAAAGGCTCTTGGTGTGGAAACTGTTCCTACTATCAGAAACGCAATTGCTGTGAGTGGGAGGGTGAGGAGGAGTGTGCTCTGTGTGTGTGCACAGGCACCCACAGATGGTGTGCAGGGTCTGTGAGGTTAGGGGGAAATGCTTTCTTTACAAACCCTCTCATGCACGTCTGTCGATGCCCTGTGCTTTTTGTGTCATCTGTCCTGGTATCATTCAGTTCAGGAAATTCTGATTGCAAGTTTTAAAGTGTTGCTGAATATGATGTTACAAGCTTTCTTTAGCTGAAATCACAGAGCATTTTTGTTTTTACAGTTCTAACAGGCTTGAGCATGACAATAAGGAAGCAGTACAAATGGATAAAGCTAATTTACATTAAGCATGAAAATAGTAAGTAGATTTGCACTCTAATAGGATATGAGTTTGGTCCTTAAAAGAAAACAGAGAAAAAACCCAATGTCATGTGTTCCAGTTTGAGTAACTTTTGATTTCCTGGTAAGAAATATATAATAATTTTTCTTGTTTCCTTTGCAGATAAAGTACATGTTCTACATATTTTTTTCCTCTCCCATATTTCCTTTTTGTTTTCTCATCCTATGTCAAAAATCAAAACACACTAACTCATCAGTGGGAGTTTATAAATCCTTATACTGAAAACCTGAGGAAACAAAGCAACAGAAACTTGTGAATGATTTCCGAGGAAATGAACAAAAGTATTTACTTGCAATGCCAAACCAGATTGTTATTCCTTGAAGTTCCCCAGAATAGGAGGTGGGTCTTTTATCCTGGAGCTGCTGTATGGGCTCAGAGTTCTCACAGGCACCCTTCAGAATTACTGCTGCAGAAACAACTGTTCATTACTCTTGTTGAGAGCCTACATTGTCGTGCAGTGTTTTGCTGGAGCCACTCTGCTGAGCCCAAAGGGCTCTTGGCAGCAGAGTTGGACTTGGTACTGCAAACATCTGATTCAGCTTATGACAAGGTCAATATTCCTGGCCCAGGTACTCAGTGCTGGTTTGCATTTTTTTTTTCCCCCCCAAAGGTGTGTTGAGGATTTGGAGGCATAATGCAGAGATTTTGAGTGCTTGATTCCTCAAGTTATGTTTTGGAAATCTAGCCTCAGTTAATTTCAAGTGAAAGCTGTCCAAATGTAGATAAATTACTTGGTTGGTAGATGCTTATGGATAAAAATATTTTTTTTTCCTTTATCCAAGCATGCTAGTAGTTGAAGAGTTGCATGAGTAGCATATTAGGTACTGTCTTGATATAATGGACTTAAATGAAGTTTTTGTCTTTTCCAGCTGGTGATCTGTTCTGTGTGTTTTGCAGCTATTGTCATTTGGAACAGTCTGTCAAATATTCTGCCTCAGTGACTCTTCACATAGTCTCAAATCTCAGATCTGTGTTTTATGGGGAGAATTGGTAGTAGGAGTGAAGGTTTTGTATAATGTGGCTTATTTTATTCCTACTTTGCTTTTCTTTTTACTACAAAAAGCATGAAATTATTTGAAAAATTTTTAGGTTTTTATGATGACTATTTTGTATAGCTGGTAATGACAATTTATTGTTGGGTTCTACAGGTTAAAAAAATCTCAGTTCATATACTTTTTTACTTTTAAAGTAATGTTAAGAGGGTTTAGTCAGTCTGTGATAAAGAAGCTTATGAAATATTTAAAAGAACTTGGTTGACTAGATAACTTGAGTTGATTTCTTGAAAACTAAGTATTTTTCTGTATAAAGTCTACCTCTTGTTATTTTTTCTTTTCTGAGTTAATGCTTGACCTGAGATTGTAGCATTGAAACACAGAATCACTCGATTTATGTGGAAACATCAGGAATTAATTCAGCAGTTGAATCTGTGCTCAAATTCAGATTAATGAATGTGATGTAAGACCCTATGAGATCACTGTATGCCCAAATTAGTGCTCTTTCTCATATATTTTTACTCCCCGTGATAGTCTTGGAAGGAATTTTCTTTCTCTTGGTTGTAGAGAGCTTATAACAATATTGAAGACAAAGCATGATTATAAAATTTGCAAGATTTCCTTTCCTTTTTCTTCATAATACATGCTCTGAATAGAGAAGTTCTAAAACTTTTAATATATGTGGCAACTACAAGTGGATATGCATGTGATTGTGAGAGATGGAACAATAACAGATGTTCCCAAAAGCAAAAGGTAATTCCATGGCAATTCATTAAGAAAGAACATGCAACCTAGGGGAAACCAGGCTTCTTGTAAAGGGAGCTTTCTCAGCTCCAGGTGTATAAATCAAAGACTTTGTGTATAACAGGCTCTATTTTGGTAGGCCAGGAAATGTAACAAGTTTTCTGTAGAAAGAATCAAATAATGTTGGTCCTGTAAAAGTTCGCAGAGTGTTCTTTTCATGTAATAAGAGACTCCTTGACAGCCTTCTCCTGAGGGAAGGCAAGCATTTCTTCATGTTCTATATTTTATTTCATTTCCACGTGCCTTAGTCTTAAGTCTCTTCAACAATAACATCAGAAAAATTCTTGACATCTTCCTTGAGTCTGACTTGTAACACAGCCACGCAAAATTCATTGCTTATCCGAAGCTCAGAAATAAAGGAATGCAAAGGGGAAAGAGGCTGCAGTGCCAGCTTTTTAGTCCTACATCTGCCAAATACGGCTCAAGCAGATTTGCATCTTAATTAGTTTCTAATGTGTTTTTAGTAGGTTCATCAAGACTGAACTCTTCGAAGAGAGGCTTAATGGATGATGTAATGTTTTCTTGTGGTAAGAGTCTAAAATTTAGGGTGACTTTTGTAATAGTACTAAGCTTATAACTATCAGGTAGATTGCATAGAAATTGTGTGATTGCAAACAGCAGAAAGTGCCACAACTGAAGCTGAAAAGAACTTGAAAAGAACGAGAAAAAAATCTCTAAGTTTCGGGAATTTTGTATATTGGGAATAGGTGCTTGGCTTGCTCATGGTGTTCCATATTCCTGTGTCCTTTGAAGCTGCAGGGGGGTGGTATTATTTTCCATCTGTGTTACTTATTTTCATTTGCTCATCCTCTGTACTCCATGAATTTGCTCTTGTGTTGGGAGAATCACAGAACTTCATGACAAGTCCTTTCTGCCCTGTGTGCAGGCTGCAAAGGCATCCAGCAACAATACTGAATGCCCAATTTATTCAGTAGGAGTTGTGGTGTTGAGTGCTGCCAGTGGTCTCTGAACACCTCTGGGCATACCTTAGGTCCCAGATAACACTGAGCTAGTAACACTGTAAAGTTTGTGATTCAGTGTACAAAGCTGCTTCTTGTAGGCATGGAAGTTAAAGGTTGATTATTTTACTCTTAATGTTCAAGCATTTCCAAGAAGGGAGCAAAACTGAAAATAACAGCGAAGTGGGATGTTACTTCTACATGCACTTCTGGGTGCTTTCCCCTTCTTCAGTCCTTGTTCTCCCATAGAATAGCAGTGGTTTTCCACTTTGGAAATGATTTCTGAAGATTATTGTGTGGGAGCTTTATTTATATTTTATCTAACTTAGAGGAGTTTAAAAAAAAATCATGTTTGTGTACACTGTTTTAAAAGTAGGAAATATAAGCTAAATCGGGATTAATTTCCATAAGCTAAAACTGGATTAATTTTTCAGATGGAGATTTGTGGACTTGAAAGGGGGTTATGCAGTTTGTACAAACCACAGCTTATATGTCTGTTGAGTATCTTGCTTTCTTCAAGTAGAAAGCAGGAATCCTCACTTTTAACTTGCTTTACAGACTCTGTATTAGTATGTGAATTAGTTTTTAGCTCCAAATTATTTTATTGTCAGCATTTGTACGATACATACAACTGTGGAAGGAGTAGAAGAATTGATTAAGCCTTAGGTTTGCAATGCCACACTCAAGCAGAGGTCTGCTGAGACCTTCCTTTTTTGAGTTTGATAAAACTAATAAAATTTAAAAGGAAAAGTATTGTGTGGGTTTTTTTCCCTGACAGATCTGAGCCTGGTAGCATTGGAACAATATTAAAGATTCTGTTGTCGGGCTTAAAATAGGACTTCATTCAGCTTTTCTACTGAAAAAGTAGGTTTCCTCTTTTGAAACCTACTCTGTGTTCTTCTGAGGCTGCTTTCCGGAGATGGCTGTGTGTGGTTCGTAATAAACTTGGGGGATGAAAGTATCCATTGCATGGGCATCTTTATTTTTGTGTCATCCATTTAGTGACACTTGGTAAAGTTAGTGCACCACAAATAGTGGAATAAGAAAGAAGGAAAGCAAGGGCATTCTCATAACTGTATCTATAGTGCCAGGTATTTTCAAGGGGAGTAACTCTGAGATACATAACTAGATGGTTTTTCTGTTATGTGTCTGATTTTTCAGAGACCAAATGTCCTTTTCTGAAGTAAGCCAGTCTTTCATTCTGCTTTTATTGGCTGCATCTCTTTTTGTGGAGCATTTCTGTAGCAGTAGAAGTGGCCATGAGAGGGAGATGATTTAGGGGAGAGAAATCAAATACTGTGTCAGGGCTTAATTTCATTCTGTCTCTCCCAAAATATGTCTCTAGTAAACATGGAGCCTTGGGGTCTGACAGATTTTTTTTTTTTTGAACCTTTAGATGACCAAGCCCAGACATTATTTGAATGCTTTTTGAACTTTGGTTTGTTAGAGCCATCTGTGAGAGAGTCAGAGTCACTGACAGCACTCGGATACAAACTGCAGTCAGTAGGAGGTTTGGTAGTTAGGTAGGTTTAGGACAGCTCACTATCTTTGAAATATCTCTGAAGTTAAGTTGTTCTATTACTAAAGATTGATTTAGTCATCACTTCCAGCCAAGTAAGCCCACTGCTGTTGCTGTGTTCCTCAAAACAGTCTTTCAGTTTCAAGTATCTCAAAGTTCCCTGGAAGGACCTGCTGTCTACAGAGTGAAAGCTTCAGTAGCTTTGTTTTCCCCTCCCTGATGGAGGTTTGTGGTCACCTTGGTGTGGAGGTGCCGTGGGCTGCCAATGTTCCAGTGCTTGGTCCTTCCCAACAGCTCTTACGCTGCCATTGGACTCGAGGGTTTTTAGTAATGTTTGCAGTGTGAGCTCAGTGGTTGTCCTGATTCATGTTCAAAGTAAGGGGAAGTACAAGGAGGATAAATGGGTGAGAGTGAAGCATAGTTTGGTTTGATGTGTGCTCTGCTTGCTTAGCCATAGGACAAGGAAGCCATGCTTCTGTTTATTTTGTATTGCCATTTTTAATTACTCCGTAAATAAAACACTGTTATCGACATGGTGCAGAAATAAGTGATTTAAAGCTCTCAGAAAAAGTGATATCCAGTAATTTTATAGAAAATAACAAATGCGTAGTGATAATTAAATGTAATAGATTTTATGCTTAGCTGCTGAATTATTTTGGTGTAAAAATACCTTTTCACATAACTGTTCAAGTTTCTATAAAAAGCTACCATGGAATAGGAATTCAAGAGTCAGAGTAGGAGGTATCTGAAGTAGTTGTTGCTCTAATATAAGTTAATTGGACTGTGAGTCCCAGAGTGAGCTGCTCTTTCTTGAACTCTCAGAATTGTCATTTCCAGCATGTAACTAATATAGAATCATGTTTTTAATATGTACCTTGGTTCATGGTTATAAAATCAAAACCACACATTATGAAAATAATTCTGAATGAAAGTCATTCATCCATTGTTGGTTAATTTTGTACCTGAAAAGATCCTTGAGAACCGATGGTTCTATAGACAAAATGTCAGCTCTCAAAATGCTGCAGACTGAGTTTTGGTGTGTATTGTCTTCTATTCCAATATTTTTTTTCTTGCCAGATTGCCTGTTCAGGCTTGTGAGAGCACTGGTCTCTCTCTGTTGTATTTAATGCTAACGTGTTTGCTGCTGCTTGTGGTTTTCACTGCTTATTTTATAACAAAATCTGAGAGGAGGATGGAAACCTCATCCCATCTAAATGTTAACAAAATAAATTCAAGTTAACTAGTCTGGTCTTAAGTTGATACTTCGCTGAGTCAGAGAGGTCCAGTTCCTTCCTTTAATACTGTTCATGCAGTGAGAACAAAGTGAAGTCAAGAGTTCCCTTGCATTGTGGTAAATCTACTGCAGCAGTCAGAAAAGCTGCCATTAAATCGACATAAAATTCTACATGTCTACATTAAATTCTACAATTTGCAGGGATTGCAGAGGTCAGGGTGAGGAGCATCAGCAGAGTACAGTGTGGCTGCCAGGTTGTGCTTTCTGCTTGCTTGTAGAGTGTTTTGGGGTGTACCTGTTTTAGAGATGCCTGTAAGATCCTGGCTGCCTCAGGGGTGACAGCTCTCCTCGACACCAGAGTTCAGTCGTCACCTTTGTCCCAAAGTGGAAAACAATGCTGTTAAAGTATTTCTAAAATACTTGGTAATGTTTCAGGTTTTACTGTTGTGAGTGTTCATGAAAAAATTTTTTTTTAAATTATCCAAGATGAAAATGACAACAGGTCACGGTTCAGATTTAACCTAGTTTTTATTAGGTTTCCACAAAATAAAATAAATTAAAATTGGGTTAACCAGTGCTCTTAAAGAAATTTTAACAGTAAAACAACTTATGCATTTTTTCCCCAGCAATTCTTCAGGTGTATGGATGCTGCTAACTTGCTTGTGTTCTGAACACAATTCCAAAGTTGCATAATCTCTCATTTTTATTTTTTTCTAAGGACAATATAAGAAAAATGACCAGATTGCTGAGAATTAGTCACATCTTCATGGCTGAATACCAAGTACTATTTGAGCTAGATTCTGAGAATGCTGACATTGTCATCCTTTCATCATTACTGGATCCTGCTGTATATCTGAATTCAATAGTTAGAAACTTTATTACCCTGCATATTACATTATATATATATGTATGTTGAATTTTTAGAGAGGAAGCCCTTTTCCTTGATGGAGGAGTGGTTTGGAAATAGGATACATTGAAGGCGCTTTTAAAGTTGGCTGCTTTGCAGAGAAAAAAATCTGAAACAATCCGAAAGAGAAACTGTGTCGAATCCCGGGGAAAGTTAAAATGCAACGTACTTGACTGAGCCACAAGCAACAGATTGGACGGGGTCAGAGAATCAGAAATGGAAGCAGTCCAACTCTTACTCTGGAATATTACACAGACAGCATGAATATCTACTGGATTCCCCAAAAAAGCCAGAACAAAAACACTCAAACAAACAGCCACTGCCCTCCCTTGATTCCCCCACCTCCACTCCCCCCAAACCCCCACAAAAACTCTTCCCCGATACAGAGGTGACTTTCCCACCTCTTCTGTCCTTGAAGTCTCTGGAGCAAAGGGACTAGTGCTGTCACAGTGGTCAAGCAAATCTTTGGGAAGTGCTCCTGTACTTTTTTAGAAAATGTTAAGTATGTTGTTCCCATTTCAGATCACTTGTTGAGTTTTTCTCAGACAAGAATGCTTAGGGAGTTTTGAAACAAACCCGGCTACAACTGAGTTTTGGTGATAGGGTTGTCCAAGGCAGAGATGGCTGCAAGCTGTGTGGGATAATGCTTATGAAAATTGTAGGCCAGTCATGGAGGAATGAGGAACAAGAGTATCCAAAACTTAGATACATTCCTGAGGAAGCCTTGGTACAGCTGACAGATTTTTCATGACACTTCCCCCAGGTGTGAAGTTATTCCTCCTTCTTCTGTAGGCTGCTCATGGGAGTATTATGGGAGGTCAACATTTTAAAAACTGGCTGGAAATTGAGGAAAAGAAGTGCACTGAAGGCCAGATAGACCTGCTGCAAGACCTTTCTCTGCCCTGTGTGTGTGGAATTAGAATTGCTAAGCCTCACGCTGTAAACCCCAAATGGCAATTTTTTTGTAAGTCAAGTGATGAGTTTCCATGCTTTGGGGGAAGAGAGAGGTGCACCATGGCAGATTTATGTGCAGGGCTATCAGTGGGCTGCACTGGTGATGAATTACTCCTAGTGGGTTTAGCAGTTCAGGTTGTTTATATGGCAGCATGCTTAGAACCTGCAAACTCCAGTGTACATAATGGTAAAAACATGAGGGCCTAATTGCACACGTGTTAAAGAGAGCCTGAACTTTTTAGAATTTGTACTCTAAATAAAGACTAATAATAGAAGGTGAAATAGGCACATGGAGGGTGAATAAATTTTGTTGCCCAGGGTGACCCAGCAAGTCAATAGCAGAGCTCACAGTAGGATTTCTGAAAGTGTTCACATATTGGAGAAAATTCTTTACAGGGAGAGACTCTGAGCTCACTGGTTTGCTTTAAATAAAAAGAACAATGGGAGGTTACTTAATTTGGGTATGTAAAGTACCGTTAAAAAAAAAAGTCTTTTTAATCTCAAAAGGGTAAAGCCAGAACTGAAGGCTATCTAGACAGATTAAAATGGGCAGTGTAGCACATCTTTCTTTCGCATTAAACTGATTAATTGATGAAACTGGTTAGCAAAGGATGTAGCAGATAATTCATACCTAGATATTTTCAAAAAAGACTGAAAGCCGTTCTTGGAAGACAGGTGTTAGCCTTGCTCTACTTACTGGGTTCGATACAAGAGTAGGTGGGCAGCATGCTGTGCCTTCCATTAACAGAACTGGATGGTTCTGATGCATTTGGAACTAAATTTTAAGAGCTAAATGAACAAGAATTATTCAGCTACCTTGAGCCAAGTTCCAGGAGTTCTGTCAGGCTGTATGGAATCTAAACTGAGCTCTTGCAAAGAAATTACTCAGACCTGAATAGTAAATGTTCTTGTATTCATAACTGGGAAAAAAAAAAAAACAACAAAACAAATGCAACCCTTCCCCCCTCCCTCCAAATGAATTTGAAGGGTTTGAATTATAATCTTTTTTTTTTTCCTAAGAACCAAACCATAAATGACTGCACTTCCTGTTTCCTCATGGACTAAAAGAGGAACATCCAAATCCTACAATACAAGAAAGACTAAGTTGCAGGGCTGATTTTTTTTTTTTTTTTTAACTTTTTTTTTCCCTAAATCCAGAAAATACTGGAAAACTTTCTGGATGTCTGAGTGAGATTTTTAAGATGTTTAACAGGCATCTTTCATGTCAAATTCATATCTAACATGTGAGAACTCCACATATAATTGTGTTTAAAGCATTGCAGTAAATGAAAATAAATGCTAAAATAAAAATGCCACTTAATGTCACATGCACTGGAACATGTTTTTGCTTAGGGACCTTTGAAAATATGTCTATTCCTGGTGTCCCACTTCTGGCTGGTGGACTGTGCTGTCTAACTTTTCAGGAACCATAATAATAGTAGTGGCTATTTTTGCCATTTCCTTTTCTGTAATCTCTGTATTCAAGATGTTGCATTCTGGTCTATCTGTTTTGTGCAATATACATTGCCTGGCAGCGTATATAAAGGTACAAAAGCGCCTAAATTTTATTTTACTTACTAAATTTTATTTTACTAGTTTTTATTTTTTTGCATTTAAACATGGGTGGAATGAACTATATCAGTTTTGTGTTTAGCTGTTCTTTTAACAAAGTGTTTTGTAGCTGACATCCGAGGAGTCCTGGAGTTGCTCTGGGTTTGTTATGGCTAAAGCTGCAGAGGAAGTCCAAGTGAATCACAGATAATTGTACTCCTCAGGATAGCCATTTTGTTAACAGAATTAGCTTCATTAATCTTTCTAATCTGATGATCAAACAGAGGATAAAATATCAGAGCAACAAAAAAACTATGCTGGAAAAAACCCCTCCAGATTATTAAATGGTATGTAAAGATCTTATCGTGATACTTTCTAAACACAGGAAAAAGTAGAACAAAACAGAGAATGTCTTAATGATGTTTTCTTATAGAAATAATTTTTTAGTTCCTCTGGCAATTTTCTTTTAGAAAGGTGCATAAGATACCATTGGAGGTTACATTTTTCTTTCAAGTTTCTGAGGCATTTTTTAATCAGTTCTGGCTAGTTGTTTAAGAAACTTAAGTATTTTGGTGCTATTCTTGAATTTACTTTTTTGGGGGATATTGCATGATTGTACATATCTACTATGAATAATTTTGTGTGCTTGAAACTGCCACATTTACTGGCAAAATGCTTATTTATTACAAGATGTTAGAAATTCCCTTTTCCTTTAGAAAACAGCAATGATCTTTCTGTTTAGATATTAAACTGAGACTTGAGAGCTGCATTCAATTCCCACACTGTTACAGACATCCTCACTTAAACCTGCCCTGGGGCTCCTGCGTGTGCTCAGTGTAGGAAAGGATGAACTTATTTGCACAGCAGCCAGTTTGTGTAATCCTGCTTGCACTTTTGTGTGAGGGAAAAATGAAGACTTTCAATCTAAGCTGAACAAGCAATTAGGAAGATATTTAAAAAAAAAAAAAAAGAGCAAAGATAGTTTTGCAAGAAGCTTGTGTTTTATTTTCTTAATTTCTCTTTTCTGCTTTCAAATTTCTTTAGAACTTACCTTGATCCAAGTCTCTGAATCAATGCAATTCTTGGCAGGGTGTAGTAGGAGAGATATTTTCAGAAAGGGTGCTTTTGTTTAAATATTTGATGCCAATTCTGTATAACCATTGTGGTTTGTATATTTATTATCATGTCAGTGTTTGTTGTAAAGAAATTCAAGTTACAGATACATATGTGAAAGGACATGGAGAATATTTGTATAGAACATACTTTTTTCTTCCGTCTTCATAACCCAGCAGAAGAGCATTGATTTGTAATTTTTGAAGCTTGTGTATTCATGCTTTCATCTTTGTGTTTGGTGGAGGAATTTTTTTGTAACCGGGAAACAAATATTTTCATGATAATTTTGCAATCTCCCCTTTCTAACCCAAATATAGATAATTCTATAAGGTAACTATAGAGGTTACAAAAGGAACAAAAAGGTTCCCTTTTTGCTTTTAAGTTTCTTTCCTTGAAAATAGAGAAGTATCAGTAGTGAACCTGAACAGGAAAGTAGGAGACACATTTTTTTTAAATTGCATTTAAGTTACTAAAATTATCAATTGCAAGGATAACTGAACAAATTTTATGTTAACAAATGGCAAATTTTCAACTCCCTGGATCAATAATAAAACGTCTTAAGTCAGTCAGCATGGTTCTGGTGTCTTGATCTAAAACTGTTTTAAATGTCTTTATTACTTTTTAAAAGCTTACCCCTTATGTTTGGGATAAAGCTGTGTCTTATAGCATAGCAGGACAGCTGAGACACTAATGAGAAGCATTCTCAGATTTAAGAAGGAGGTTGAAAGAGGTTAATATTTCCAAAAGAAAACTGTTAGAATAATTTTTAGAGTAATTTTACCTTAGCTTTGTTCTTGAAATATTATTTTACTTCCTTTTGTTTCCTTGTGACAACTTCATGCCACTTCTGAGCTGTATATATAATTTTTGTCTCTGCATGTTCCCGTGTCTCCTTCCCTACACCTTTTATTCTTCTCGTTCACGTGTAGTTTTTAATTGAGGATGTTTCAAACCCTGTATTATTTTATTTCTGCAGCTTTCTTTAGTTCTGCCCTCTTGAAGTAGCGGTCTTTGTTTCTTGCCTAGTGGTAGTCCACGGAGCTGCCCCTCTTTGGCACTGCCTCGGAGCAGTTTGACCATCTGGGTAGGTCAGAGTCCAGCCTGTGACCTTCTTCTTGGGCTCTGGGTGCCAAGGTGAGACTTGAAACAAAAAGCTCAAGTCAGTCACTGTGTGTGGTGATGCAGTGCTGACAAGATGATTACCAGCCAAATTTCATGAAAGGTAGACTAAGGTAAACTGCAAAGGAGGTCAGGGATTTTGTCATAGTAAGAGTCCAGTTTTGCACAAACAGAGGAGGAGTTTGGATACTGTGGAATTTTCAGGAATGTCTTTGTAGCTTCTAGAGGGTTTTTTTAAATAAGATATCTTCAGTTTCTGGAAATTTGAGGGAAAGAACTTAGTCATTCATAGGCCATTTCTGAGATCCTAGACACCTCTGGGCACACCCCTAGAGCTATCCTAATTGCATATTCTGTGGTTTCAGCCACTTTAGTTTGAGAGGAAATCTCATTCATATCTATATCAAATTGGCAAGAGAGAAGAGTTTTATTTCTCTCTGCTGATGCACTCTGGCTTGCAGCTGATGCTGGTGTTGCACATCAACAAGCTACTTAAAAGTTCCAGCAAGTGTCACTGAAGTACAGCTTGTCCATTTGCAGCATATTGATTCAAGGTGTTTACTTCCTAATGGAGGTTAAATTTCTGTTGTGGATGCAAATGGAGAGTACATTTAAAGTGCTTGCCTTCCAGATAAGAAAGGCCTTTCTCCTTTCTTCCCAGGGAGCTGAACTGAATTCACACCCATGAACAGTAGTGGTTGTTTCAAAGTTCTGGGGTTTTAATTGAATCAAAACCTAGATGTGGGTTTTGTTGCTAGCTGAAACAAAGCACAGCTCTACTTACAAGTAAGCCTGAGCTAGAGCTGAGCTGAAGTGGATTCAATTCCCTGCTGCATTCTTGGCTCATTGAAGACTGTAAGTCCAGTTGGACTTATCTCAGAAGTTCCTGACAGGTATTACACAGTTGTGTTAGAGAGGCTGAAAATGTAAACCTCTTGTGGAAAGGGTCTGAGACTTATACTGAAGTGTCTGCCTAGTTTGGGCTGAGGTTTCATGTAAGGTTTATTTATTTTGTAATATCTGGGAAGATCTTTGCTCTAAGGCAGATGAAAGCTTTACTCAAACCAGGTGTCATCAATGCCCCTGACCTTTGTTTTGAGATACAGGTGATTGATAGGCAAGTTCCAGAGTTGTCTTTTTTTTTGTGGGTTTTGGGTTCTATTTGGTTGTGGTAGGGTTTTTTTGTGATTTGGGGTTGTTTGGTTTGGTTTTGTTTTGGGTTTTTTTTTGTGTGGGTTTGTTTTATTTTTTCCTTACAGAGGACTGTCTTTGGAGATTATTTTACCACTTTTAGGAAGAATTTTAATTTATACCTACAACAGACAAAATGAGTATGTTACACCAAAGTCTTGGATCTTCCAGCTGTTTTCCTGATTTGAGATCTGAAAATCAGCAGTTACTTCTGTTATTCTTCATACAGAAATGCTGTGTGGATATTGCCTACTGTATACTACCTTGAGCTCCCAGAGTATATGTGGCAGGAGGAGAGTGCAAGAAGGGAGTGTTCTGACAATAAAGAGAAGAAATATATCTTTACAGGAAATGGCTAACATTGCTTTGGTATCTTATTCTCTAAGTCTTCAGGCAGAAATTCTTGCTTAAAGGACGTAAGGAACTATGGGAATAACTTAAGGAATTAAAGGAAAACTTATGCAGTTCACCAAAATGGTTTTATGTGGCCGGGAAAAACTACCAGTCAATCCATGTACTTACTTTTATACAGACACATATTTCATTATGGTTGTACAAAGCGTTGAAAAGTTGTCTACTCAGAGGAGCTATTATTGTAATTTAGGAGGAACTTCAAATATCTGGTTAAAGTAATTTAGGAAAAACTCCAAATATCGTCATGTTTAGGTGATTCCTGAGACTGGACAAATGTACCACCCATGAGTTTGACTTTGGCATATGAACATGTGGTTGTCTGAAGTTGTACTGTGGTAAGATAATTTGATAGCCTTTATCAGTTCTTAACATGGAGTAATTTGCCAGCCACTATGTGCTAGCAGCCCTGACTCCCTGTCCAGTGTTTTTCTGCTGGGTGTAAGGTAACGTCCCTTCTGGTTGCAGTTCTGTAGCATGACTTCAAAAAATGCCTCTAAGCCAAGACAACAAACATGTTTTAAGTACTTTGTGACAGTTAATTATTTCCCTGTGGTTTGGAGAGTGCCACTGCACTAGTGCATTAAGAAATGCATTTTGAAAAGCGTTGTGATGAAATTACAGGTCAGATCTTACCACACAATGCAATTCCCCCACACAATGCAATTCCCTTATTCTTAAATCAAATAACCATCTGTTTGGGAAAGTGGTTTTGCTCTGAAGAGTTTCTTTTCTTTCTTGAAATACATTTAGCAGATGTTTCAAGAGAATGGCTTTATGCAGGCTTTTGTTTGGTAGGTGGTTTGACTGTCTGCTCACTCAAAAAGTCTAGTTGGGCGTTGCTCAGGCAAACCCAGCTCTTACACATTATACTTCACGTTGTCTCTGGGCTTGTGTAGGTTCTTTGTATTTTATCTTCATTACCATTGCTAAGATAATGCCACCTCCATTGCTTGTGTAGATACAGTTTTAGTACAGTGAAAAAATACTATCTAACTTGGGCTTATTCCCCTGTCTTCATAAGGCTTAATGATGGAGCATACATAATCAGAATAACTATACTGGGTTAAATAAACCAACAAATACCACACACTTGTGTCTGGAACACTCATACTAGTTTTCATTGACCTGTTCACATGCAGAATGCCTGGAATGGTTAGTCCAGGCAGCCTTATCTCTTAAGGTCATTGACTTATTTTTCGCCTCATGAAGAGATTACTCTCTCATTGATTTATTTCCCTTTGTCATGAATTGTGATTGTAGGTGTTTAGAAACCCTAACCAGTTTGCCATATAACTCTTAAATACTGTAATAACAGGTAATACCTTGTACATACTCTCCACCCTCTGAAGCTTTCCAAGAAGTAAAGATAAAGATGTCTTCTTCAAAGATAAAGATGTCTCCCTTGCTTCAGATCATGGAGTCAGACTTGGCTTCCTGCAGTGACCCTTCTATGGTCGTGCTGCTCAGTGCCTTTGCAGTCATTTGTACTGCTCTGCTGTCTGTTACATGTAAATAGAGCCAATTGTCCAGGTTCACTCTCTGGGTTCTACAAGAAAATCAGCCTTAACACCCTAGCCTCAGCACAGTGGTCTGTGAAAGTTGTTGGTCCTTCTAATACATAAAAATGAATGTGTTACTTCTGACAGTGCAGATGTGCCTGTGCTCAAACACACATGCATGTGTTGCTGTGCATTCAAAAATGGTTCTTCTTCGGTGTCTGGGCGGCCCTAGACACAACAGATCATGAAAAACCAAGGTCATATCACATGTAATTCAGGACATCACAACTGAGCATCAGTATATGCTTTAGTAAGTAAAGGAAGGATTCTTGTTTTAGAATTGGTTTCTGAATACTATAGGTTATTTCAGCTGAATCTTGTTTCTCCCTGGCTGCTGCTGTTCTCTATTATGTCAGTGCATGTGTCTGGCACTGAAAAGTGTTTGATGTTTTCTGTAGGTCATGCAAGATGTTTGATGTTCTTTTGTTAACTTTTGGGTATGAGTAGATAATTGAGAGAATCCCCTGTGGCCAGAATTTCTGAACCTTTATGTATATCATTGTGGTCAATTACAATGCGTCAAGCTGTGTTACGTTTCTCTCTAATTATAATAATCAAATATGTAATGTTCATAATGAAAGGCAGATTTGTGAACATTGTAGCAGTGCACTGACTCCAAATTTTTCTGCTGCCTTTGCCAGACGAGCAGGAGGCTGGTGGGGTGAAAAAAATCATGGAGGTAAATGGAGATTGTAAGCAAGTTTTCTCAGTATGTTTTCTGGGTCATTTCTTTTGAAAGGTCAAGTTTACTCATGTAATTAATGATGTAATGTGTAAAATTCCTAACTTTCAGATACTGTTAATAAATAACATTTGCTCAGCTATTTTGCTGACCTTATGGAGCTTATTGCAAACCTGTTCATTTCAGATGAGCTTGATAGAGATTCAGGTGTAAATGCTGGGGCAAGTTTGCAAGTTTAGTCATACATCTGGCAGTTCCTTTGGTCAAGAGTTTGCTTCTGTTCCAATAATCATGGTGCATTTGAAAGTTTTTTAATTACTTGGGCTGCAGTCGTTTTGGCTATATTGGAAAGTATCACTGTTAATGTTTTATTTTCTATTAAATAAGTTAAAATAGGTACTCTATTAGCTATTTAAATTGAAGCACAAAAATATTGTGGCTAAAGAACAAAAGACCAGCACAGACTTTCCGGTCATTTTCTATAAGATTATAGCTGTTCTGATTTTTGTATGCATTTTCATGGAAATAATATTTACCAAAATTGGCAAATACCTCTAAAAACAGCAGACAGAGGGACCACCCCCCCTTCAGCCTTTGCAGCTATCAGCACATTAAGCCCAATCTCTTCCCTTATTCTTTCAGAGAAGTGTGTTCAACAAGAAACTTGGTTATGCTGCACTCAGGAAGGGTTAAACCATACTGGCTTCCCAGGTCTGACATGAATCAAATAACCATCTGCAGTGACAGATCATGTGCTTGGAGGTTTATGCTTTAAGCTACCCAAATATCAGATAATCCTAGAACATCACAAGAAGAGGTGCAAAGCAGGTTTTATGATGTAATTCTTTCTGTGGCTTACACAGTCCATTTAGGTTTATACTGTTGCCAAAATCCTCAACAGCTTTAGGTTTGAAGGGGTTTTGCTGTGTTTCATATACTGTCAAGCTAAGGAAGATCAGAGTAAAACTTAGTCAACCTTTCTGCTTTTAGGAATTTCAGCCATGAAAAATGCACTTGTCCACTCATTTTCTATTTGAGATCTGGATTTATGTCAATAACTGTCCTTAGATTTCTCTTGAAACAAGTTGGCTTTTAAATGAGTACAGAGCACTAAATCTCAGGTGAGGTCCTTGAGTTGGAACATAGGTGGCTGATGGACTCTGTTAGGATCCAAGGAAATCCTGTAGCAGTGGGGCACTGAGCCACTGAAGACAGGTCTCAGTTTGTGCCATAGAGCATGCAAAATCTGTGCTGATGCTGTCAAATGGAATGAAAAGAACACCCCCAAATGTTGATGGAATTATGCAGGCTGTACATAAAACTTATTCATATTCAAATATGAAGCATCAGTGCAACACAAGTATTTCCATAGCCTATTCTAATCTTCTTCATCCTTTTAAGGTTACAGAGGGTGTTTGGTTTCCTTAGAAAATCTTGGTCTAAGAGAATTGTCTCCAAGTTTTGTATTTTTAGGGGTGGGAAATAATGTCTTAGACCTGAGAGGAGGAAGATAGTGAACTTCTAGCTGAGTTTAGGGCTCAGTTTTTCAGAACACTTAGGAGTTAAAAGCTTGCAAAGAACAAACCTCGAGGAAAAGCTGGACCATTTTGACAATCTATTCATTGTTTCACATACTATGCATAGTTTGATTAAATTTTGCATAACTCCAGGTTACCCAAGATTTATGATCCATTGAAAATGCTGTGGAGAAAGATTTCAGCTTACTTTGTTTGGTATTGTTTTTTACTGATAAGTATTATCTGAATGAAAAAGAAAAGAAATTGCATCCTAGATATGTACCCATTAAAGCTGTCTAAAAAAAGAGGGGGAAAAAAAGTAGTATTTGATACTGCTGGAAGGCAGCATGTGTATTGCTGGGCAAAGTGAAGCCTAACTGAGGAATTGGAGGAGTGGTCCTGTGGGCAGTCTGGCCCTCCAGAGACCAGAGCTCAGTTCTTGTTTAACTGTAGGCTTCTTGTATGATTTGCCAGAAAGTCATTTAATCTAGCTTGTGCCTTTGGGAGTATCCCATTTTGCATATGGGGAACTGTCTCAGAAGGGTGTTGAAAATAAAATCCATTAATGACTGTGAAACTATATAAATGCCTTCAATATGCTGAAGCTTGGCCTTGGTTTCAACGTGGGTTTTTTCCTCTGAAAGTACGTCTGGTTTTATGGATGGTTGCCTTTTGTTCCCTGAAACAGGCTACTAATAGGTTTTATTCAGGCCTGGAGTTTTTGATTATCTGTGCTGCTTTCCAGCAATGATTGTACTCATCTCAGTATGCTGCCACATGTTGTTATTTGAACAATATAGAAATTGTTTAAATTACCTTTTTCATTAATGTTACTTGCACATGCTAAAACTGTATTTCAACAAAAGTCACAGCAATAGCATGAGTCAGTAACAGGGTAAAATGTTTTGGTGATCAAAGATTTTGCTCAGTAGTAGTTGTTACATCTTTTGCTGCATGTGGCAAATGTGATATATGTGTGCAAGGCATATATTTTGTCATGTGTCTTGCTTGCAGCAAAGCTGCTCTTGTATCAGCTCCTCTGCCCCATCCCTAGTTTGCATCTTGCCTTGTTCCCTGTTTCCTTTTGAAAGTAGTGTCTTTTTTTAGCTGTCTCCTCATAAGTTTTCTCTGCATGTTTAAGAGCTAGGCTGCATTCAGAGAGAAGTATTTTTAGTCAAAGAGAAGGGTCGGAATCAGAACTGCCGTAATCAAGCTATTTCCATTGCATTCAAGGATACCTGTTCTATTCAGCTGAGTTTGGCCAGTCATTCTGTA
Source organism: Dicaeum eximium (assembly GCA_013396995.1). Lineage (NCBI taxonomy): Eukaryota > Metazoa > Chordata > Aves > Passeriformes > Dicaeidae > Dicaeum > Dicaeum eximium. The sequence continues at coordinate 406,766 of VWZP01001401.1, read as the reverse complement.
TCTGGTTACATATGTCTAAGGGCATTTCACATGTGATAGCTTTCATGGCATTCAGTGGAAAATGCATGGGAACTTGAGATTTTGCTGTATGCATCTTTTTGTTACTTATTTATAAAGTGACACTGCGCAATCTAAGCATAGCTTAATTCACAGATTGAAAAGAAAAAGCATGCATATTCTAGTAGTCTGTTTTGGAGGTATTTGTGCCACTGTTTCTAGGCATTAAATTAGACATTTTTAATGAAAAATTAAGAATGAATCGGTCCTTTTTTTCCCATTTGGCTTGATACATGAAAGATCTGAGAAGAAGAGAAGGGTTCCTATAAGTCTAGGGGATTCTGCTTTTGTTGGGATGTTCATTTCATATGTAGGGTCCACTGAGAGTGCTGAGCTGCTGGCTTCTGGCAAAAGTACTAATTGATATGACTGATAAGACTGTCAGTGCAAGTACTCACTGAAATAAAAGATGGGTATTTCATAAATCTAAAAATCAGAATATGTCCATTTCATTCTTACTGGCATTAGAACATATGAAGAGTGAAACATGCTTTCTTTGTAAAAGAGACTTCCATTTATAAATAGTTCATTTTTCTTAGAGTATCAGCAAAATTTCCAATTCAAAATCACTAAGCATCATTTCTAATAAAATGTAAATTGAAACAGTCCACTTGCTGGGTAATGGAAACTTGGTTTCAGGCCTCCAGTCTTTTTCTTGAGTTTCTTCCAATGCTGTTTGTAATTAAAGGGGTAGAACAGAGATTTTTGTGATGGTGGTCAGTAACTTGTCCAGATGCCTGGTTCTTCTGCAGGGATGATGTTGGGGGTTTGTGTGTATGCGTGCACACTGGGATTTCAAATGCATAAAGTATTTTACTGAGAGCTTAACCAAACAGTGCATAGTGCTGATACAAACAGCATTAGACATGTCTGTCTTTAATACAGCCATCTGTTGAGTGCTATAGCAGTTTTTCAAAAGCTTCCCTCAGCATAGACATCAAAGTCTATTCATGCACCTGTGCTTCTGATCTTCTAATATTTTTCTTATTTAAAACTGGCAAAGGGAGAGGAGCAGTATTTCAAGATCAGCAGCTTTATTTAAAACAAAACACAAACAGCCAAAAACTCCCCAAAAGCTCCCTCACAAAACTCATGCTGCCAATTCAGGAATTTTAAAAAATGTCTTTTTTGGATATTCAACACTATTATTTATAAAAAACCAGACACTCATGCTTTCATTTTCCTTTCCCTTGAGTAACCCCCTGGCCTTGCTAACACTATTTCCTGCCTGGTCTATTTACAATACAGCTGCTGAGATAATTTACTTGATCCATTGGTCTGATGACATCAGGAGGACCTGTGAACTCTTCTCCTGGCCCCCTCTTGAAGGACAGTGGCCAGTGGAAGGAGGAGTTTGCATCATCCTGATGCATTCAGCAGCCATGTCCTGCAAGACAGGGACAAGCCTCTTCTGTAAAGTCCTCTCAGGATGAGAGAAACCTGGAGACAAAACAGGTGGTCCCATGGGGCTGCCCACTTGAACATAGGCTGGCAAAGCCTGGCACAGCTGGGGTGTTCGGGTGTTCTAACAGGTGTTAGAAGAGGTGTGTTCTGGTGTCCCCTTATTTACACACTTTAATTTGTGAAGACCAACAGGTTGGTCCCTGAAGTTGTTAGTGTGGATTGGTCATCTCCTGCTTCTCACCTAGTGCTGTACCCTGATGTATAGGTTGGATGTTAGGAAGAAGTTTTTCACAGGAAGATTGATCAAATACTGGAATGGTCTGCCCAGGGAGGTGGTCGAGTCACCATCCCTGGATGAGTTTAAAAAAAGACTGGATGTGGCACTGGGTGCCATGGTTTAGTTGAGGTGTTAGGGCTGGGTTAGACTCAATGATCTTGAAGATCTAATCCAACCTTGTGATTCTGTGAATTCTGTGGCACAAGACAGGTCCTGGCAGACAAGGCAGGAATCTTACCTGTGTGGTTTTCCTACTAAAATAGGTTGAAAATACAGTATTAGCATACACAACATCACATTACTCAGGCTCTGAAATCACGTGACAGTAACTGCTATGTTACAGCAGAAGCTACTGATTACATAATGTTTTACTTGGAGTTTTGTTTTCCAGAGATGTGTGGCAGCAAAAAATAGTTTTTAATTTGTTATGTACCATGAAGATACTCAAATCCAGCAATATTTAGATTTGCTGATGAAACTTGTGATAAAATACAGGAAGATCTGTAATAAGCTCTTCATTGCGGTGCCTAAACTTACGAGCTTATTCTCATAGCCTGTGAAATCCTGGAAGTACAGCAGCTTGATACTGAGCACCTGTATTTCATGCTGAGTGAAAGTGACCTCCTCATGGGTAAAGATTCCTTAAAATCCACCAGAATGGTGCAGAAATAAACAAATTTTGTGTTTCAGAAAAGGAGGATAAAGCATGTATTTCTTTCTCCCGGTGGGGACACAAAAGGAGGACTACAAACACGTGTTAGCCGGCTGTATGAGCTGTGTGTGTTCATTTCCCCGTTCTGTGACCAGAGCTCATCTGTCTTGCTGTCACAGTGTTGTTTTCCACGTTTGTATATCTGGGCTCAGTATAAATAACAGTGAAAAAGTTGCTCAATTGTGGCACTTTTTAACTTTCTCGAAAAGAGTGGTGCAAATATATGTCGGAACAGCACATTAAATATTTGAAATGTAAAATTCACTGAGCTCAAACTTTCCAAGCGTGTACACTTCTTTTTTATTCCAGTGAAGGTGCAGGGTCCTCAACACCTCTTTGCAAAAGGAAGCTTTATTGTTACAGAATGTGTCACGCCTACACCTTGACTTTGTGAGGTTTGGAAACTTCTTGTTTCCTGCACGTGCAGTCACTTGCTTTGGGAGCCATTCTAAGTTTGATTTTTTTTTTTTTTCTTTTTCTCTTCTTGATTACAGATTGACTTGGAGCCAGAAGGGAGAGTGTATGTCATCATAGACCTTTCAGGATCGTCAGGTGAAGGTAGGGACTTGAAATATTTTATCTTTCTCTTTCGTGAATGGAATCTCCAAAGGTCTCCAAGGGCAATGAAAGGTGTTAGAAAAGGTGTGTGCTGATATCCTGAAATCTGAGATTGAGTTAAAATGAGCTGAAGTTAAAATGAACACATTTTGTTCTCTTCCTTTGAGGCAATAAGCAGTTGCACTTCACCTTACCCTGTTAATCACTGATGGTCACAAACCAGCTATAATGACCATAATGAAAGGATTGTATTCAGTAGTATTAATTTCCAGAGGAAACTTCCAAATTCTCTAGTTTTGGGAAGAATACTAACCATTATGTCAGTAGAAAGGATAAGATGTCAAAGATGAGGGGCAGGAATTTATTTGCTTTTTAAATTATTCTAATATTTGGTATTTTTCCATTTCAAGTAAAGTAATGACCAGAACGTTGTAATTATATGAGGTGTTTTCATTTTTATGACACAGCAGTTACATGTTGGAAAAAGCCCCAAATATGGAAGAGAAGTATTTACTACATTCTTAAGAAAAATTCTCAAAATAATTTTGTCCTGCTTGCTTTAAACAGAGTCAAGTGATATATGGTAGGAGTAAGATAATTTATGAAGAAGCAAATCTGTGTGTCTTAGTCATGCACTTGGTGACAGGCTGATCTGCCAAAATGGCCTAGATGATTGATTATCTTAAATTATGTCCAGCAGTCAGCTTTGATTTGCTTCCCCCAGTAGTTCATGGAGTTCACTGAGATGAGCTTATCATCAGTTCACAGTACATAAAGAAGAGTCCCATGAACCCTGGCAGGATCTGAAACCAAAAATGCTATGAAATGAAATTATTTTGCCTGGCACAGTGGAGAAAAAGTGGAAGAGCGTGTTTATCTTTTTGTTCTTTGTAATGAATTGCTGCACTCTGACCAGCTACTAGCAGTAGCTTGCAAAAACACATATTGCTATAAATCCTGAACTTTAAAATCAAACTTTATCTTATAGCCTCTTTTTGTACCCACATAAGATATGCTCTACCATTTTTCCTTCCTGCATATTGAAGAAAATATCAATTAAACAGTAGGTTCCCCATCTCTTTCTAACTGCATGACAATGATCACCTGGAATGTGCTTCAAGGCATTGGTGTGGTTGTGTCCCAGGGCAGGTAGATGTTCTTCCAACCTTCCACTGATTTCATCCCAAGATGCATTCAAGTGTGTCAGACTGCCAAAGGGCAGGAAGAATGGTGTTATGTGACTCTTCAAAAGTTGTTTAAAACTCTCTAACTTTAACACAGGAAAGTAAAAAATGGCTATCCTAGTGTCTCCTTTATTATGTGGTGCATTACCCTGTGACGCTTGAAAGGTACTTAGAAAAAAAATTGTGTCACTTCAGTAGCATTGGAGAGGAACACAAAAATACAAACAGGCCAGTGAGGGAAAACTGCTTATGAAATGCTTATGGGAAGCCCTCAGGAAGACCAAGGGGATTTAGTTGAGGTGAATTTGCTAGAAATTACAGAAGTTGGTGCACTTACAAAATGCAGTAGACCTTGTATACTTTTTGAGCTTTCCCATGCAATTAAGTAACTATGTAAAAGTGTTGTGTAGAAGCATTGCAAAGTTCTCTAGGAGGATTCCAGTTTTACTCACAGAGGAAAGTGGAGTAGGTTTGTACAACTGTTTGTAAACCATTTTTATAGTGTTGTTAGTGATACTATGAATTCCTATTCCTGGACTGTTTTATTAGGACTGTGGCCTAAATAATTTTGGATGTTTAGTGATGTTATTGAAGCACCTAGTTTAACATAACAACTGTGTGCATCCCTGTGTAGTGAACAGAAACACCTAGACCACATGGGAAGTAGCTTATTTCACATGTTTCAAAAATACCTCTTTTATTTTATGTACATGTGCATAAATATGTAGGTAAAGATGATGTATCTGAGAGGTATTTTATTAATTTCAATGGGCCAGTTCATTGTAGTTGATCTGTATTTCTTGAATATTAAAGGAATATAAAGTTTTACTAGGTGCATCACTTTTGAGTGGCATGGGTTGGTTGAAGTGATGGCTACTCTTGAGGAAATTTCTGAGCCAGGGTCTTGTTTTTTGCACTCCGGTTGTCCCTGTGAATAGCAAGAGTACATAGTATTCTTTTCATGATGCACAAATGGGTATCACTGTTTCACCTGGAATTATGGAGGGGGAACATTGGCAATTAATGAAAATAGAAATACTTATAGCAACAATTTTAACTGGAGGAAGCGATGAAATTGGATGTTTGTCTTGCAAAAATGTACTATATACTCACCAACTATATACTATGGTCACTATATACTCTTGTCTTGTAGTGCTGTGTACTGAAAATTGGATTTGTTTCTCCAGTGTTATATAAGCAGGTTTCTAGTTACCAGCAGTCAGTAATGTAGCTTCAGTTATATGGCACTTCTAAAAGGTTTGTCAGACAGATATCCATATTCTCTTTTGGTATAATTCATTTAAGATTAGCTCAATCCTTTAATATGGACAAAGAGCATTGTTCTCTACTATACTGCCTCTAAATGGCAAAAGTCCGAATTTTCCAAGGGAGCCCTTATGGGAGTAAATTGGTATATAAATTGAAAGTAAGCTTATGTTGTTACCATATACCTCTGAAAATCCAATTGCCACTTAGTCCCAGCTGCCAGATTGCTTATCCCTCTGCACTGTTGGCTTTTGTATAGCAAAACAATGACAACAGTTCATTGTTACAAGCTGACTTCCTCCTCTCCCCCCTGTCTAAGCTGAAGCACTCATGGACTTGTGTGGCTTAGCTGTGCAGAACAGATGGAAATCTGGCAGATTACAAAGGCAGGTAAGGAGTACTGCTGCCTCTCCCTAGGCAGAGACAGACTTGTTGAGAGTCACCCTAGCATATTAATATCAGCATCTGGCCAAGATTTTTACATGGAACTACAGAAATAACAGTAGAGTCGCTGGCTTTGCGAAACTTTCCACTGGATTGTTCAAATTTCAGGGAATTTAGATTTGTTCTGAAAAAATAAGTCTTTAGAACTTGCTTTGATTCAGTTCTAGCGTTTAAAGCAGAAAAAGATTGGAAAACACATGACAAAGTCTGAGAAGTGGAAAGCAGGCTACATGAAAAGCCCTTACAAGAACAACAACAAACCCAAGAGGAGTGTTTTTATCATCACCATTTTACACTAATCCTATTTTGGAACCACCTTATAGTTTCTGAATGTTTGTTTCTGCACTGATAGGGATAGTGAGTAACTAGTTATTTTAGCAGTCTTCTGCAAATTCTGTTGTAGAAACTGTCCAGCCCACATACTAAAAAGAAAATGCTAAATAAACTGTTTGTCACACAGAAGGTGATGTTCTCAAAAGTTAGGATTTAAATTTTTCTGCTAAAACATGAAGGTTTCCATATTGTGCTTCCAAATCAGTTCTGCAAAATAATTTACCACTTTGGTGATGTTGACATAGGAAGAGGGTGAGAAAACAGCTCTTAAAATAAGTCTTTTTAATTCTCCTTTTGAAACTATGTAAGCAGCATTTCTGTAACACCTGTGAGTCACATCTTTACACTTCCTTTGCCAGAACTGATCTGCAGGGTTATTTACCTTCTGTAGGTTTACTTTATTTAAAATGGGTCTGTGCATTTAGAGTAAATCTATATTTGTTTTCTGTGAATGGAAGCAGGTGTATCAGTGGAACCTTCCCAAATGTAGATAAGCACTAAGGCATCTATTCACAGCCTGAAATAACTGCAACAGTTATTTGGTAACAGTAAACTGCAACACTTAATCAATAAAGTTCTATTGATAATTTTTAAAAATAATTTTAATACCTTTGTTGGGTTTCTTGAAGTGTTTCTAAGTGCTTAAGGAACTGCCTGCCCAGAACCTTAAGGGAGATTTCAAAAACAAATCCCTCTGGTCAAACAAACAATGTCAGGCTTCTCCTGACACACCAACAGTCTGAGTTGGAATTTTTTGCATAGATTTGTTGGAATTTGGTACATAGATATGTACTGTGCCATATGCAAGCACATGGCATCTTTAAGCATTTCTGATATCATCTTGAAGTGTTTCTGATAGCTTCCTTTTGGGAGACCAAATCAAAATGTGGGTGGCTGCAGTTGTTATCCTGCCAGAATAGTAGTCTTGCAAAGCATGTCATCAGTCAATTCTGCTGTTCAGGAAACATTTGGTGACCCTTTAAGTATGCAGTTATAAGAAAACCCATGTTTATAGTAGACTGGTGTTTGTAAAAAGGAATTAGCTTGGAAAAGATCCATTGTGTTTGTTCTCTTACTTTGCAAACTGGATCTAGTGGTTGCACAGGTCCTTAGTCTTGTATTTTGAACTTCTGCCTGAGCTATGGAGAAGGATGTGTTTGTGTGTCAGTCTGTCAGTGAACAGGAGAATCTGCAAGACTTGCTGCCTTATTCATTTTTTCAGTGTTGCTTGTTGTGCAAGGTCATATTGATTTTCTGTATTAATTCAGGGTTTGCTGTAGCATATGCAGTATTTTTATACTGAAGTGCACTCACTGACTTTTTTATTGACATGCTTTGGCAGTGTCTTTACATTTGTTTTTCCGTCTTTTTCTTTTAGTTCTTATAGAGCTTTGTATGTAAAGTTTTTTAATTATTTGAGAAATACTTTAGAGCTCCAGTGTAGCTAATTAAGAGCCAAATGCAGGCTAAAGTTTAAAACTTAACTAATATGATGACACAAGGATTTGATTTACAAACTGGAGTAACAGATGGCCTGCAAGTGGGTAAGAGAGGTAAATTGCCTGAGGAATGATTAAAAACATTTTCAGCAAAGTCAGTTTTATATGTACTGAAAGACAGGTGCTGCTGTATTTAACAGCTTGTGACCTGCCTGCTGCATTTGTCATTGAAGGTTTCTTCTTTCTTTGGAATTAGTGGTTTGTCTGGGACACAAACATATACAGTTACTTGCAGTAGCTTTCTGCCAACTTAAGAATTATGTTACGAAAAATGTCAATATTAAGTCAACTGCGGACAACTTCAGAATGACCTTGACATGTTAGGTTTTTTCCTTAACAGTTTATTATAGGTAATATATAATACAAATTTAAGGACTATTCAAAAGTCTTTTTCTGTGTTCTATGTCTAATCAATTGTAATGATTATTTATCATTGTTAGATGTTCCAATTTGCATTATGGAATTGTCCTTCTAGACAATCCTAGATTCCCCATTTTCGAGTGGGCTGTTGAATTGCAATAAAATACAACAGCTTTTAATACATTCAGCTTCAGATTCGTCTGCTTGTAAGATATTGAAGTTGCACAAGATGAAGAACATAAGGTGACATTTTACAATAAAGCCTGTTAGCTCAAGTCATGGTATTTTGTGAATGGAAAACGTTTTGTTTACATTTATTATCTGGACGTTTTGCTTTGAAAAAGCCAAAAAAGAGAAGTCCTTAGAACTCTGCATGAGGTTATGTGTTTAACATGTAATTTGAAATACATGAATTTGTAAGGCTCTTAGGTTTGCAAGTATGGTTATTGTTGACTGACATGTCAGGACAGAAGGTCTGCATGAAAAAAGTATTGGTAGAAGCAGAGAATGATTCTTAATGCCATTTTTGTGTCCCATACGTGATACATCTGTAACATAGATACAGCTTGTTAATCAAAATATCCAGAGGATTTGTTTCAGGCATTCAACTTTGGTAGAATTGATACAGCAAGAAAAAACTGCATTTCTGTTCCTTGTAGTATCCTTTTGTGAAAATCTGTTCATAGTTTTTATCCTGTGGGATATTTTCTGTCTCTACAATTCCTAATGTATCTCTTTGCCAGTGCTTTTCCTTGAAGTACTTTTAGTTGTCATGGCCATCATCATAAATTATGCTTCTTGTGCTGTAAGGGCTCAGTGAACGAGATCTGGTTGTGCCAGGCAGTGTTTGAACAGAGAACAGTGGAAGGTGCTTAATCAGAAATCTCAAAGTCTAAATCAGGGAGCATTTTTGCTTGGTTGTTTCAGGAATTTGTGTTACTGAAGAGTAGCGATTTTTTCACTGATATCTTCTATTGCAGAGACAGCTTTGACAAACTGTTTGTCAGCTCCTTGTAGCCATCAGCTGCTGATCTTGGGGTGTTGAATAGGCAGTGAAAGAATTTGTGGGTTTGTTCAGAATTTATATTATTGTCTCAGTAGATAAACCTCAGACCTGAATATTCTTCTGATACATGAAGAGCAGCTCACCTTTCTTTATGGAAACACTTCTTAATTTCTCAGAAACCTTCTCAGAAAACATGAATTTTTCTTTATTTCCACTGATTGATCTCTTCTTCAGGATATGTATATAGTCTATCTTTGCTGTTCCTCCTGGCAGTAGCATCTCTCTCAAAAGGTTCAAGTTAATCACCAGCATTTCATTGCAAGTAATTGCATTTTAACATTTCAGCACAGGAGTCAATCTTCTTTATTGTATTAGTTTTCTCTTTGCTGGTTTAACCACTTGTTTGCAAGTATTACATCTTTACTAGATTATTTTTGCTTGTTTGTTTTTAAATGAGAATGGATGGAGAACCTATTTTTTAATCACCCATTCACTTATGGTAAACACATGGAAAAAGAGTCACGGTCATAATAGGTTTGCTATTAAAAACCTTATCTCTTCTTATCTCTTATTTTGCTCCCCAGAATTTGATTGAGCATTCAGCTCACACACATTCTTACTTTTCTCTGTATGTTAATGTTTGAGAGAAAGCTGAGTGTTGGAAATGTCTTAGGTAGACCCCCCTAGGGAGTCTGGGGGAAATCAGTGGTTTAGTCAGAGTATGGATCTCTTGGGGGGGACCCAAGTAGCCTCTGTAGCTTTTCCAGAGCTGTAGGTGAAGCAGAAAGGATCTGCACAAAATGTGTTGTGGCACTGGGGCAAGCGGTCTTCCAGTGGTAAAATGTGAAGTATCTATGAAGCAAGGATGCTGTTTGACATCTGGGAAGCTGTTTATTGAGACTTGGTAAGCCACTTGAACATTACATTTTTAGACTCAAGGCTGGGGATTTTGCTGGGAGTTAAAATAATCAGAAACTATGTGAACAGGACAGTGGTCAACTGGCAGGGCTAAGTGGATGGTTTTTGTCTTGAGTCACTTGACTCATGTAGGTTTGCAAGTTAGAGCTCTTCTACAAATGCAGCTTCCCCTAGAAGTTCTTGGGAATATTGTGTGCTCAGGGAGATAGGGAGTTTGAAGTGTCAGTATTGTACAGCCTTTCTCTCTTCCTGCTGTAAAGCAAAATACCCAGTCAGAAAAATCAGGCACACATTGGTTGCTCTGCTCTGTTCAGTCTCAGTAAGAAGGACTTCAACCTAAAGGTTTAATTTCACATTTTTATTCATAGCTTGGGTAGAGTCATACACTGGCATTTTGGCTTTCCTTCTGCTGGCTTCCCTGCTTTAAGAGAAAAACAACAAACAAACTTAACAACAACTAACTTATCCACAACCTTCCTTTTCAAAATTCCTTATGTAGCGTATCAACTGAGAACCTATTTCCTTTGAAGCTTTGGTTTTATGTAGATAGGGTTTAGGGAATTACTTTTTTCCCCATTCAGATTTTCATTTCTTCACCAGATCAGCACTCATTCAAACTACAACTGAGGGGAAAGGTTGAAATCAAAGAAACAAAAGAAACAAACTGATTTGCAAAGTTTCCTCCTTCTGCTATGCCTTTATTTTCTTTTCTTAGAAGGATAATGCAAAGCTGCTACTGATATGCTTTTTCTCTTGAGTCTTGTTTGGTTTAAGCCTAAAATACATCAGTGCTGATGTGTGAATGCTTATTACAAAAACGAAATATTTTTTTTCCAGTTTGTTTTTTTTTTAATTATTCATCTCTTTTATGAGTTGGTTTGGGTTTTTTTTACAACTATAAGAAATCTTGAACCATTCAGATATTGGGTTTCTAGTTTGGTGGGTTTTTTTAGTTTTTTAAGACAACCAACCAATGAAACAAAAAACCCAGCAAAAAAACTTCTCAAGCATTGCATTTATACTAATATGGAGATTTGTAGGTGGCATTGCTCAGTCAGACAAGTTTCTTATCTCAAATGAACCACTCTAAATCAATCTCTTATTTCCCCCAATCTGTTAGAATATGTTAATGTCAGTAGATGACTGCAATACCTGACTCTGGTGTGGATTTGCTTGTTGATGTATTTCTTCTGAGCCAAACCCAGTGAAACAGGTGAAAACCTGAGAGCAGATGTTTTTGTGTTGCTACCCAAGTGACAATAACTGGAAAGCCTGAGGAGCTGTGAAATAATAGTCTGAGTCCACATTTAAGTTTTTGGCTCTTGCCAGTTGACACTGACTTGAGTAATGGCACAGGCATTTATTTGGGAAAATGAACATTGCAGGTTAACAGCTGAACCCCAAATTTCCTTTTAAAGGTATCTGTGCACAGACAAATCAGCCCTTGGTGACAGTTCAGTCTGTTAGTACATGAGCCTTTTAAACTGCCCTGCTCAGTGTAGAGGTTCTCCAAAGGGTGCTTATATAAATGTAACTTTGTGTGGCAAATGCCTTCATAAGGAACATCTCTCCATGGATTTATAGCCATCCCTTGGATGGTATCCAGTGAGCTGATTGAACATCTGGTAAGCATTGTGTGTTTGTACTAAGCCCTTACTGTATAAAGCTGGCTCGAGCTTTTCAGGCAAAGATCAGCGACCTTTCCTTGGCAGGCTTTTAGCCACTTGCCAAAATAAATGCTTCGCAGGGAGCAAGACGCAGACAGAAAATTTGGCTTAAAGGCACCTTTATATTGAACTGGAAGAGTTTGTACTTGCTTAAGGAAAACTGTGTTAGGCTGAAAAGGGATTGAAACTCATATACATACCATGTTCCCAACTGCTGTTGCTCTCTTTTCCATTTATGTAGTAAAAGCTCTGATTTCCATATGTTGGGGATTTTTTTAACAAAATCATGCAGAGCCTTTGGAATAGGAATGTTTCATTTTATCACTGCCTCTGCCTAGTGTGTTTTTTCAAGAAAAAGGGAGAAATGTATCACATTGAAAGCTATAGTGGTGTTTTCATACATAAGTGAAACATGAACTAGTAGTAAGTTTTGAAATAGAAATAAATTTTTTGAAATCTCTGTGTGGCTGGCTATTTTATATTAGAAGACACAACATGGGTGAGTCCAATGCTCACTGCATACCATGATATTATGTGGAAAATGCATATAATATTAGAATTTTGGGGCTTTTTTTTTTGTTGTGCTTCATAAAATACATAACCTCTACTCTTATGATTTGTTAGTGTTTTGCTCTACACTTTTGCTGGTGCAGTAATATGCTCTGAATAGATCTTTTCCCTCTTCACCCATGTTTCCCAACAACAGTGAAACCTGTCTACTGTTAGGGTGATTTAGGCAAAAGGCCTTGGTATGATCTGTTCTGATCAATTAGGGGGTGGATAAATGAGGAAATACACAGATTAAAGACAGGTCTAGCCATGTTCACGGCTATTCCATGCATCCCTTGGTTTATGAAAACTTACTTGTTCTGTGAATATCATGAACCAAATGTCTACTGCCTTCAACATAGCCTGACAAATTTATTAATATTTTTAAAATATAAATTTTACAGTAGTATAAACAGCTGCAGTGTCAAAAATCTGTGTTCTTTAAGTATAGTCTAGAAAGGTTAAACTCTATGAGGCTTTTCATGAATGCTCTGTACATGTGGCAGGAAAAATTGTTTTGCCACTGGAAAAGGCAGTCTCTGGAATTAAAAATGACTGTGTAAACCTCACATCACTTGCAAGTTAGAGTTTTTAAGAGGAAGCTGCAAAATCCAAAAGGGAAGATTAAGCCCTTTCATTATTTCTCTGAATTTTTAGAAGGGCTATACTAAGGGCAGTACTCCAAGCTGAAATACATTCTCTAAGCCCTGCTGGCTACTTCGTGTCTTTTTTTTTTTTTCATTATATTCTTTCATTTGCTTTCATTATTTCTGCCATATGTCTTCGATGTATTTATCAAAAAAGTGAATTATATATGATAGATGTCAGGAAAAATGTAAAAATATAGATTTTCATGTGCACTAGCAGCTTTAGCAAACAAACTGCCAGATATTTTAGACTTGTAGCTATTGCATGCTGTGTAGATCCTTGAATTCTTGTACAGTAAGGATAAGGTATATTTCTAAGAAATTATACTTCTGTAATGTCTACACACATGCACACACTAAGCTTAACCATTGATAAATGGTCAAACAATATCAGCATCTAGGTCGAAATACTCAACCTGAGTAAATCTGAGGAATTTTAATAACTCTAGTTTGCACCAGCGGGGCTCTGTCTTCCAAGACAGAGGAGATAAAAAAAAATCTTATTTATATTACAGGATTGTAAAGGAACACTGAGAAATACTCCTTTTTTACTTCTCTGTTATAATTCCCAGATCAGTACCTGGAAACTGGATCTTTCCAGTGAATTTTGAAGCATGTAGTTTTCTTCTTTATTAAACTCAGTGTTTTCAAAATATCTTCAATACAGCATTTTTTAACTTCATCATGGAAGTCTGCTGTGCTGTGATGGGGGCTATTTAAAAGAAACATTTTCCACTGCAATTCATGAACATTCTGTAGCAGATAAGTGACCCAGGGTATTTGTTCACCTCTGCCTAAAATACTGGAAGCAGCTGTACTTCTCATTTTCAGAGCAATGTAATTGCTTACATTTGCACAGCAATACCATAAGGCAAGAAAGGAAGAAAGGACTTCTTTTCCTATTAAGACTTCAAAAAAATGAAACTGTGTGAATGTATGATCACTTTCAGACTTTGGTCAGGGTTCTTCAAATCCTAGCTATTATAGCTATAATAGGTGTAATATTTAACTATTTAGTGGGACAAAGACCTGAGACCTTCCCGTGTTCTGTTTGAAAGAGTGCCTGTCTAACAGTCCAGTTCTCCTGGTAATCCTGTGTCAGGACTTGATCTGGGGCTTGCTAAAAATCAGATATCTCCTTTGGAACTGCCTTCTCTCCTAAAAAGTGCTCCACAGGCAGAGGTCAGAATTGTAGCATCAGGTTTGATGCTTTGCCTCAGGCAGTGAGTTCTTAGTTTTACAAAAAATAGTCCTTTGCATTTCAGTTGAGTAAGTAAACCAGCAATGCACTGCCATGTGTTCAATTAGCATTATATTTAATATTACATTTAGAAGCAGAGTTCACAAATATTTCAGTGCTTGGTAAATGTCAGCATGAGAATCACACATCATACCTGCTGAAAAGAGAAAAAAGAGGAATAAAAATGTCTCATTGGCTGCAAATGCAGGAAGTAAAATTTAAATACTGGGGAGTTAGTTTAATTTTTCAACTACAGCAACTTGAGTTTCAATATCGGATTTACTTTGGTTTTAGAACAGCTTGTGGACTAAACAAGTTTTTTTTTACTTTTAAATGCTTTAAACTGTTTTTGAATAAAAGTAGAGTTAAAGTTGATAAAGAATTCTAATAGTTTTTTTCTATAATTCATTTGTATGTACTCCATAGTTGTAGCAAATTTTGTGAATATCCACTATGGCAGATGATTTTTTTAGAGCATACAGTTTTCGTGTGCTCAGAGATTTTGGAGTGGACAGAAATATTTCGTTATTATATTAAACACACTTTGAGACTCATGCAAATCCAGTACTTCAGGCAAGATAATATTAATGCTAAATATTAATAAAAATAATGAACCTATTTTATAATAACAGTTTTGAGTTGGGGATTGTCTGGTTAAACCCCATAACTGGAGTGACTTGTACATCTGCCATCCTGACTTTGGGCAAGGTTCTTCAGTGCATTAGCAAACTTCTCTGGAAAACTGGAGTGTATCTGTCTATTGTGCTGCAAGGCTAATATAGGTGGAAACATTCCTTAAAAGAAAGAGCTTTATAAAGACTGGAAAAGGACTTTAAATTCAGATTTATTTCTTCTCTTGAGTTAACTGCATGCTCTTCATTGAAAGACTAGAAAGTACACTTGGTGATGTAATGAACTTGCAGTTAATAAAATGCATCTATCCCCGTTTGAAAATACTAAATAGATTGTTAGGTTGGGGGAGGTGTTATGTTATGAGGATTCATTATTGTTAAAATCTTTTTGCTGGATGTAGTTACTGAATTATAGTCAGGTCCTTTTTCAAAATCCTTTCTCAGAGCATTTTACCGAATACAATACTTTGTGTAGAAATGCAGGAGTTATTAGTCAGTAGTTAAACTTCTAAATTTGACAGTGACAAATTGACCATTAATAAAAAACCAGTTTTTGGTTTTTTTCCCCGCAATGTGTGGGGGTGCACTGGATTTCAAATCTGATTTTAAATTATCAAAATCAAAGCAAAACACAAACTGACTCAAGTTGTGCTAGGGGAGGTTTATGTTGGATATCAGGAAAAATTTGTGCATCAAAATATGCTGCCCAGGGAAGTGGTTGAGTCACCCACCATCCCTGGAAGTATTTAAAAGATCTGTAGATGTAGCACTTAGGGTACATGGTGTAGTGGTGGACTTGGCAATGCTGGATTACTGATTGGATGCAACATCTTAAAGGTCTTTTCCAATCTAAATGATTCTATGAAGACTCTACTAACTAATGATTTCAGGATTTGAAGATAAAAATTCTTTAATTATAGTTTGTGTTTTGTTGTTTTGGTTTGTGTTTTTTGTTTTAAATAATTGCTTTCATTGCAGGTCTTTATTATTAGAGAGCATAAATTCTGCATACTTCGGGAAAGTCAGACATGTAATTTGTATAAGAAATATTTGACTTGCTCATGTATTCTTTATAGGGTACAATCAGTACTAGATATTTCATCTATTCTTTTGTTAATATACTGCTTTGGAGGGTTTGATAATGTCATTTCAGAATAATGTATACCTCACTAAAAGTTATTTAGCTTCCCTTAGGTAGATCAAGCATTTCCCTTATCTGTGCTTCAGTGTTTGACCAAGTTACATAAGAAAATCCTATGTTGTTCAAGTACTTTTCCTAATTTTTTGACTGGGAACAGGAGAGGGAGACTTCACACATGCAGTAATACCTTGCTTGATGTCTTCTCTGAAGGAAATCACAGTTTCCACAAGGATAGCCAAGCCATTTGCCACATTAGGATGTGGTCCAGCTTTTCATGTTTCTGTTTCTTTGCACCATTACTTACAGCTTTGTAATTCTGTATTGGACCAGAAAGGCTGACTTTGGCTATGAGCTGTGAAATAGCATGAGCCCATGTTTCTGTGGTTTTTTCCTGAGTCTCAGCAGGCATCATTGGAACTCTTGGCCCTGACTGGACAGATCACTTGAGTTGTCAGGCACAGTGCTTTCTGACAAACTGAGAATTGAAACTCAGTGAAATATTTGGAGTAGGGAATACAAACATCTTTCTTCTATGACAGTTTAGCTACACAGAAAGAACTGTGGAAAGCTTTGGAAAGCATTTAATTTCATTGCTTCTACCTTTGGAGGAAAGTAATTTGCAAATAACCTTGTGAAAAGCTGGTGCAATGAATACTGTCCAATACATTCTACACAGTTTCTCTGCAGTGTTCATATTTTTTTTTTTTTTAGGGAACAAGACTCCTGATTCCTAATTCAGTGCATAGTAAGAGTTGTCAAAGCAGTTTTCCTTTGCTGTGTATATGGCAGACACACAGGCTATAAAAGTTGTATCTGAGAGCTTGCATTTTTCCGAATTTCTTTGCCCAACCTCTTAGAACCATATAGAGTATTAAAATGCAACTATCATGTTACAAATTCTTTTTCTGAGTCAGGAATACCAGGTGCTGTTGAAGTCACAGCTACAATCACTCAGGGCTGTATTTACATGGTAGTTTCATACTTCTAACAATTATGCTACTGCCAATATTACTGGTATTGAAGGGCTGCATGAAAGACTAAAAGAGGATTGGATTTGCTATAGCACAGTTGAGACTGAAATTGTTGTAGCGTTTCCGGTCAACAGTTTGGATAGCATGAGGCACACTCTATTTCCTCTGTGATCATAATGAAGACAGCCCAGTTGCACTGAAACAATTTTACATCAATAAGATAGTTGGAAGACAACATGGAAAGAATCCAACCTTCCAGTTTCATACCTACTTTAGAGAGACTAAGTAAAGAATCTGCCTTTTAAACATCTGGAATCTATTTCTTCAGTTTTATGGTATTGATGTTGGGTTTTCTTTTATTCATTCTTCTTCTCCTCTCTGTTTCTGGGAGACATATGGTTGGGGTTTTTAATTAGTTAGAAAATGGAAGTTTCTGTTAAGGATTCTTCAGAGTAAAGTCAAATAATGGTACTGTTAAATTCAGTAGGATCTAAATTTTATTGCTAGTTTCCTATTTTTATAGCACCCAACTAAATATTTTCCTTCTTTTCTTGTGTAGTCCTTACTCAGATAACAGCTGAGGATGGACTTCAGTTGGTGTACATTAATCACAGCTGAGCAGAACATGAATGTGTTGTTAAAGATTATGTAGTTGCAGTTTAAAAAGATTGTTGTAGTGTTCTGGTTTTGGAAATTTGCTGCTACTTTTGCATAGCTGTGCAAGCAGTAGCATTTCAGAAGATTGTTTTCTAAGAAACAGGCACAAAACCTCAGTAATTGTGAAGAAAGGATTTTTTTTTTTCATTTTTAAAGACTTTTTTTTCTTTCTTTTTTCACTTGGTTGCTATTGTTGGTAGCTCCTTCCAGTGAAGCCATCGGAAAAGTTGGAGCAGTAAGGCAAATGGTCTCTTGAAGCAAACACCTATCCACAGAAATAAGTGTCAATATAAGCTTTTTCTCCTTATGTTCCTTAATTTACCTGACATATAGCCACCTAAATCATTTAGGTTCCTGTGGTAATCCCACCTGTTGTCTGTCCTGGTAGGCACTAAAGCCTTAATCTGTCCTGTACTTCTTTGTGTGGGGTTTGATTATGCACGGCTCTCGGTCCCGGTGCGTACAAGCAGTGTCTCCTCTTGCTAAACCAAACAAAGCTTGTTTTATGCCTGGTTACAATGGGAGGAAAACAGCAGACTACCATTAATCCCATTGTTTGAATTTGGAGCTAAAAATCAAAGTCAAGCTTCTTTTTCTCCTTGTTACTGTGAGGTTGGATTGTATTCATTATCTCGCTGACTGGCCTGTCGCTGTCTTCCCTTGCTTCCTGCTGAGCCGCTGATCCCGGCCCCAAGTGCGTTGCTTCCCCTTCCACTTCCTGCCAGCTTCGCCTCCAGGACTGCAGGCAGACCAAAATCTTAAGTCCCTGCCCTGACAAAACTGATTCTTACTTGGATATCAGTATTTGGAGCTGCAATTTCCTGTAAATCCTTCCTTGTTGGGCTCTTATAAAGTTTGCTATAGTTAGGATAAGTAAAAGTACTTACATAGATGATAGAATCAGTTGAACAACAGAATGGATTTTCCTCTCTGGTTTGTTTTGGAAAGACCACTGAAATGTGTAATTGCTCTGGGGAGAAGTCATGACTTGACTGTGGCAGAGAGACTGTGGCTGTCTATTATTTGGAGTTCACCCTTAGCAGAAAAAAGAAAAAATCTTTGCAAATTGTAATGTTTGTGTTTTATTACTAGTTCTAAGGATAAATTGGCCTTTATGTGGAAATCATGATGCATGTAACTACCAATCCAAAACACCACTTGTACATTTTGCTTTTGAGAAGATAAACAGAATCCATAGGAAAAACATACAAAATAGGAGATACTTTTGTTAAAAGACCACTCAATTATAAAACCAAAATTAATCTTAACATTGTAAATATTAAGAAAATTTAGACTAAACTGGTTTCATCAGTCAAAAAAACATGTGTATGTATATACACATATGCATATATAGGTATTTTTGTAAGTTAAAGAAATAATTTATTACTGAAAAACTTCTCATGAGTGCCTGAAAAATGCTAGTGTTTGATACATTGCATCAGAAAAATGAGGAGCCGTTTTATGGTTTTATCAAGCACATTAATAATTGATACTGGTTGAATTAGTATATTTATTAATACTGATGAAACATATATTCTTTTTATGTTCAAATGACCAAGTTACCTGCAGTTTTAAGTCTAGGTTATCATTTTGCCTGTCTGGAATATTCCTAGGTACAATAAATTTTACCACTTAAGCAGAAGGTGCTAGAGTACATGAAATATCCAGTTACTAATTTGGTTGCCTTCAGGTGGTCTCACCTAAATATCAGTACACATCCCAGAACTTCACTTTGTGCCTTGTTTCCCCCACCACATTCATCTTCTGAATGAAAAAAACCTAAGCCACTTATGTCCATCATGCATTTCCATCACAGCTGGTGACAAACATCCAAAATGAGTGCTTCCTTTCTTGAATATTGTCTGTCTCAAGACAGATACATCCAAATATTTAAATACCTTGCCAAAGAACAAGACTATTTTGTAAGACTTGCTTTTGCTTCCTATTTCTGCTTATGGCCTAGTGGTAGTTTTTATGTTCCTTGTGGCAAAAGCACAGAAATACTTGTTTGAAAACTAAAGTAAAAGTCAAAGCAGATTTTTAACTCTTTCTGCAAGTAAGGAGTATGAAAATCTTGTTAAAGCTTAAGCAGCCTCTTGACTATGCAGCAAAACATAATGTAAGGTGTTTTCAGTGTTTCATCATCTCTTATTTGAGGAAAAAAATGGTTTTACTAACAAGTCACAGGAATATAGGTTATGTAATTTAGAATTAAAATATTATATAAGCTATAATCTTGATACCATGATCTTATTCCTTCTGCTGTTGTTGTTTGTCATTTATATGGAAAGCAGCCAAGGTTTCCTCTGCATGGCAATAATTGCATTTTTATGGTATTTCTTATCATCATGGTATGCTTTATATGTTGCTGAAGCTTTACATCTTTAGAAAATCTGGTTTTATGTGTTCAGAGATGCTGCCAGACTGGGAGGATTATAGGCTAGTGGGTTGGTCAGTGAATACAGAACTCAGGAAGCTTCCTCAGCAAAAAAGCATTTGTAACTTTGGACAAGTCATCAATTTACCCCACATCTCAATTGTGTTTGTATGTGAGCACTGTTATTAAATAGGACTGCCACAGGGATAAAATGTGTGGAAAATTAATCAAGCAGCTGGGGCTGCAAAGAGACTGGAGCATGTTGGAGTAGAGATTGTCGTAATGCCCACGGTAGGAGCCTGAACTTGGACAGTCAGGTGTTGTGAAGAAAAAGATAACATAAAACTAATGGACACACTTGTGCCAAGTACATGACAGAAGCCTTTTAAATCCATCTTGTTAACAAGAAAGAACCTTTCTGATTCTGGACGAAAATATAGTTAGAAATGTTGGTATTTCTGTTTTTTCAATGCAGTACTTCAGAGCCTCCAGCTAGTAGCATGTTCTTTATTTTCTTGCCTTAGGCCATCAAACTATGGCAGATTGAGGCAGAATTGTTTTTTGGAAGCTGGGCACTGGAGGTTGGGTTCAGTTCTTCAGAGGAGGGCTATCAGCTGTTCTCTCAAATCAAAACTCCGAGTAATATTAAATTAGAGTGCAATAACTTTAAAATGCAAATTTTTGAATTTGCACACATAGATGAAGGAAATACATCAAATTGTTCTGTTGGTTTTGAGGAAAAGCTGCTGGTGCAGGTTCTGATTTGCTCTGCTACCCTGTCAGCTGCTGCTGAAGGCCATGACAAAGATCTGCAAAGCAGGGTTTTCCCATAGGATCAGCCCTAGGCAGCCTTTTTGGTGTTGGTCACTTCAGAGATGCTGTGGAGCCCACAGTGTGCTTCTTCTATGACCTCCTTGAGAAGAAAATCAAGGTTGGGGAATAAAGCCATGCAATAACATTGACATGAAAGTGATTCATTTTAAAGCTATTATATTATAACTGAACCTCTTTCCAGGATTGAGCACCATGATCCTCATTCATGCAGGCCAGGTGGGGATTGCTGATGTACAGGTTGCAAATCAGATATTTTATCTCGTGTCTCGTCTGTGTGACACAAATAAGGAAAAAAGCAGCAGCTTAATGAAAGGGTGCAAATTTTAATTTTTTTATATAAAATACTCCACATTATGGTTTTAGTGTAAAGTATCAAATTAGCTCTGATTAGCCAAGTCTTTTATCCATATGCTAATCACTGTAATGGAAAATATGGACAGTCGAATTTTGATGCTGCATTACCTGAAAACTCGTGGAAGAAGAGAGAAATTGATTATGAAAACAGCTGAAACATTTCTTTAAAGCTACAGAGGTTTATGTCTGAAATAGGCAAACTCCTTGGAGGAGTTTGTTTTGCTCTTGTTGTTCAGAATTTATACACTTGATGTTCAGTTCAAAGTATTTCAA
Organism: Dicaeum eximium; assembly: GCA_013396995.1. Classification (NCBI taxonomy): domain Eukaryota; kingdom Metazoa; phylum Chordata; class Aves; order Passeriformes; family Dicaeidae; genus Dicaeum; species Dicaeum eximium. The sequence goes on along the minus strand of VWZP01001401.1, from coordinate 385,406 downwards.
CATAATGCTTTTACCTGAACAAAGTTGCATTCAGTAATAGTAGAGGGAATGGATTTTGATTTGTAATTGATTAACTGTCTTGATGTGTTTGCATCAATTGAAAAATGCACTAGCACAAGCAAAAGCTCGATATTGCTCCAAGTAATTTTCCAGGCATCTGTGTTTCAGTGGCTGGATGGCATTTAAGGTAACTGTGAGTGTAAGGGATGCTGATTTCATCCTATATTGCTGTCATGCTAATGACTAACAGTGCTGATAAAAGGCACTTGAGCGTGTGCCCGGGGCATGGAAAACTCACTCTCTGGGGTGAACCGTGCCATGATGTCAACGTTGTTCAGAATGCATGGATTCCATCATGGCTCTGTGTTTTGTCTTTAAATAGTCCTTGCTTTCATGCAGGACTGCTCTGCTCTGATTTACAGCAAAGTTCTTGTATCTGTGGTGGTGTTAAATTGCAATCAGCACTGTAGACAAAAGCAAAATTTTGAAGTTTTAAAAAATAATCTCTGCTTTTGATATTGAGGGAATAATACTTGGGTGGCCTGTGTGAAATTAGTTGGTGGTCTAAGTCTGAATCCTCATGGCTGCATCAAAAACAAACAATAAAAAAACCCCTTCATTATAAACAACACCCTTGCTGATACATTCAGCATGGAACAAAAACTGAGCCGTGGAGGAATGAAATCCTCTGTGACCTTTAGTTTCAACTCCTCTTAGAACACTGTCCATAGTGGTAGAGGAAAATAGAGTCTTCTGTGTTATTTTGTTACTGGATTTCATAACCAGCATACAGATATAGTTTAAGAAGACATTTCCATCCACTGTTCACTCATTTTTGGGCAAGTACAGGAAGCCATAAAAAGTTTTATTTAGATACTGACTTAATACCTTGAAATATAATTTCTGTGTCTTACCTGTTGGCATGCACTGTACTTAAATGTTATGAAATTTCTTGCCTTAGCCCTTACTGATTAAACTAACAATTAGTAAATCTCATGTGATTTGTAATTGTGTGTTTGAGATTGTTTTTGTAGTCCAGAGTGTTCCTCACTGTCAGTCAAAAGAAGGAAAATGAGCAAACAAGGCTGAGAATCCACTTACTAACACTATGTGCTGTTGTGCATGGCTGAGGAAATCCACATACTGGTTGATGACAGCCAAATAAATTAATTAGCTTCTTGGTGAGATACTTGAAAAATCTTATGTACTGTGGCATTAGATTTTAGCCAACTGCATATAAATTTAGATGGAGAAGCTGTGATTGTTTATTAGTGGTATCTGGAGATAAGCCTGTCATTTTCTTCTTCCAGTATGACACATGTTCTTTAAGAAATAGCAGAATGAAGCCATGATCATTTTTATTTTGCTTATGTCTGTCTATAGTCACTTTTTAAAAAATTATGTAAGAAACATATATCCTGTGTGAAATAAAATACTTCCATTATTCGTGTTAAGTTATTGCTTAATTTACCTTGGATATGGTTAAGAATAGGATAATCCTTGAGCCCCTAGATGGGAGCTTTACCTAAACCTGTTAAGGTGACTAGGACTGCAGCAGATGGGCTCACTTCAGGGTCACAACATCTCATGTTATTTGATGCTGCTGCTTTTAGAGACACCTTTCTGGACAGCTGTACAGAGACAGCTGTGCAGCAATAGGGCAGAACACAAAGTGTTCACCCAAACCTTTGTATCTGCCATTGTTTTAAGAACATTTCAGAGTCTGTGTTTGTGGAGGATGAGGATTCTCTGTGCTGCAGTAGTTTCTCGATGCTGTACACCCCTCTCGTGTTTGTCTGAGAGCCTTTCTGGCTCATCCTTTCATGTGCAATAACACTCCAGTGCTCAGCTGCTTGTTGAGCCCAATAACCCACTGGAGTTGCTTGCTGGAGGATGTTTTACTTTAAACAAACCATTCATGTTTCTGCTTCTGTTGTTTCCCAGTATTCTGCAAACCAGGAATCAGGAACAGGAGGAGCCCTAGCTGAGCGGTCATGCAGCTGAAAGCTGCACGCTTCCTCTTGGCTCTCTGCAGAACCACATTTAGAAGTCCAGTGCAAGATGTTCTAGTGCTGTCTTTGCAGGTTCTAGTGCACCTTTCACTGTGCATCTTCAGGAAGGATCACTGTGGTGAAACTTAATAAAGTTATTTATCAGTGTGTTGCACTGTTTGCTGTGTTAGCCAAAGGCATTCTCAGTGACAGTGAAATGTAGGAATAGTAAAAGTGGAAAGATAATTGTGTGGAAACATGTTGTGTGCATGTGCTTAACAGCAAATGCAGGTCCTTCAGAAGTTTAGTCTGCCTTTCTCATTTTTATCCTTGTTTTAAATTTCAATTTCAGAAATGTGTCATTTTGTTAAGCTTGCCTTCAATCATACACAAGCTTTGGCTAAAACAGTATTTTCTTGTCTTCTTTTATTTCTGTGCAGAACACTCTTCTGTGTGGAATAAGTTATAGAAGGAAATGAAAATGCTGAGAAAATCAGATCCTGTTGATTTGACTAAATGTATTTATTTCAAATTGTCATCCTGCAAAGATGAGATTTAGTAGAGAGAGGACTCTTGTATTTGAGGCAAAGGAACATCTGCAGGTGCATCTGGAGGAAACACTTGGATCCTGTGTGTTGTGCTCTGTTTTTACTGGGCTGTTATTATTGGTCACTGAAAGGCAAGATGCCAAAACCGGACAGGAAATACCTTTTTTTTCCCCTTTCTATGAGAGTTTTCTGACAAAAATATATTCTGCATGGAAGCTTCTGAAAATAATGCAGAGTTTTGTAAAAAAATTTATTTCCCATCCTCTCCCAGTCTTTTTTCCAAAAGGGTTTTGGAGTAATCTTGGCTAAACCTAGTGTGTGACTTGTTGAACTGAATTTGTTATAAATAGGTGTCTCCAGTCAGCTCTGCATTTTGACAAAAGAACTTTCGAGCAGAGACTTCCTGATTTTTCAGGCAGTGCTGTTCTAAATATAGGAACTCCTAAGGAGATCTATAAATGCTTCATGCTCAGGTACTTACTATTCAAAACCACTGTGATGACAGTTCATTAAAACTTGAGAGATGGATTGGGAAAAAAAATTCTATGCAAAGTCCACGTTGTTTGTGCCTCCTGCCTCTCAAGATTTTTTAGCATGTCATTCCTTCATGCCACAGCACACATTCCCCTTGAAAACAGCTTCAAAGCTGTTTCCTTTTTCTATGTCTGTGTCTCTGCTTCCTAATGAAGAAGATACTGTTTCTTCTGGGAAACTGTTGGCTTACTTCAGATGTGATGGAGCAAGTGAAGTGTCAAAGGTGATTGTGTTTCCTACAAGCTCAGTGAAAAATAAATGGCTTGGTGGAGAAGGGAGGACTTTTATGGAAGATTCAGAAGTGCTTAGAGACCATTCATATCAAACTGGTAGGAAAGCAGACTCGGGCAATTGCAGTTTTCATGGAAGCATTTTTACCTGTCATGGGCATCTCCATTTATTTAATCTGCTGTTTTTCTAGCTTTTTTTTTTCCTTTCCTCTTTCTCCTTGGGGGCACTACTGAAAAAATGCTCCTTACTTTGACCAAAACTCTGTAGAAACAAATGTGATTTAAAAGCGCAGACCATTCCTAATAGTCCCTTTCTGTGCACTGTGTAGTTGCTGATTCATCATTTTGCTGCTGGACATGGCTCTGCTGGTAGAGAGTTTGCTCCTCTGTCTGTGGCCTGAAGCTATGCTTGTATCCCTATGGACACCCTTGGAACCTGAGACACTTAGTAATGTGGGAGTTGGCCATACTTGGCTGAGCTGAGGACACATATTTCAGTGTAATAGTCCAGTCTTTGACTCTGAATGATCCACCACGCCCATCTCAAAGACCTCACAGAAAGTCTATCAATTATCCTTTCTCATGAGATACGTGTGTCTGATCTGTACATGTCATTTGTATCAGAAGATGAGTGAGAGCTCTAGGATGCAGCTACATTGCTAGGACTTTAACCTGTCCATCTTGTGGAGAAAAAAAATAAGCTGCAGGGAACAAAATCCATCTGTTTGTCTGTGCAGCATCCATCCAACAAGGCCATCATACCTGTCCTTTAAATGTTCAGCCTTGAGGGGGTTTTGGATCATATTTTATTTAAGTTTAGTTGATTTCTCCTTGGTTTTTTTTTGTTGTTTTTTTTTTTTTCTTTTTTTTTGGTAACAGTATTTTTTACTTTGGTACCTGCATATTGTGATTAAAAAAAAAATCTTTGAAAAAGGATTGAATTTCTATAGTACTCTTTCAGATTGGGAGAAATAGGATTATCACAGTACTCAACTAATTGATCAAATTCATGTATACTGAAAAGTATCCATGCAAAGTTAATTTCTTTCAATCAGATTCTTTTTGAGCTGGATTCACAATTGTGATGATTACACAGTCCAGCCTCATCAGAATTTACATGATTCCTATCACTATATTGATTAAACTTCTTCTTTTTAACAACTTGTTTATTGTAAGGACGAAATTATCTCGGTGTCTGAAAGCTATGTAATACTAAAGGTAATAGGATAAATTTATATTCTCTCACAGAGTTTAAAGTTCTAATGCTGATTGTTCTATTTGACTCTAGATGTTATTGTGCAAAAACAGTATCTGATTTTAGGTGGATGGAAGGTTTTGGCCATGTGGCTAATTTTTCAAAGTCCATTTTTGCTATTGGACAGGTTTCCATAGATCCTGTTCAGTTTCATGCTGACCCTCATGGCTCAGTTTTGACCTTGGCAGCTCCTGGCCTTTGTGCTTCTCTAGGCAGAATTTTAGAACTGATCCTCGTAACTTGATCTTACAGGTGTTCAGCACCTCTAAAAGGGCTGAAATGCAGAATTAATGTTTCAGGGTGCTCAAGTTTGTGGAACTGGACTCAGGTTTGTCGTCAAGCACCTTTGCTGCTTTTGTCTGACACATGGCTTCCCAGAGAGAGGAATAAAATTAAAAGTTATGGGTTGATCAGTGATTGACTCTTTAAATAAAACAACCACAATAGTGGTCGTCATCATCGCCAGGAGCAAATTGGAATAACAGATTTTACTGCACTTTGAAGTATACTGAACTGTCTCTCGATTCCTATTAGCACCATTTAGAGTGTATATGTCTTGCTTTTATTCTGCTGGTATTCATGGAGCATCTGAAAGATGTCAGGGAGGCTGATAGGCTTTTAGCAGGTGCAAAATCAAGTCTGGCAACTTAATAAAGCTACGGGGTTTTTGCAGCATTTACACTGCAGCTTCCCAAACACTTGGAGCCTTTCTGCCCAAGGGTATGGTACTCTCCATAGCAGATGCAGTGGAGGTTTATATTTAGAATTAAACACAGCAGCTGTATAAGATTTTTAGTGTATATGTGTGACGTAAGTGAAGTACTCTGAAATGTTAGATAGTATTGGTAGGATGGATAATCAATAAATAGGCCTGCCTAACTACTTGGGGGGGGGTGGGAAGAAAGACTAATAATTAGGACTTAGAAAAAACAATGTGAAGAGCTCTATTTAAAAGCAAATTAATAGACTGTATTTGACTTCCCAGCTCGTGGGGTTAGCTGTGAGTCCTTTTGGAGTGAATAGCTCCTTACCCTGGTCTGACCGCTCTTTAGACCGCCCTGGTTAGAAGGCAGTGCATCGTTGTGCTGCAGAGTCATGGTCTGCTCTTTCCTCCCTTGGACCAGCTTCAAGGACAAGGTCCCAACCTCTCCCTGCTTAGAGCTGCTCATTTGTTCAGTCCTCTGTGACCCAGGCTCAAGCACCTGCTGAAGGTTTACCTACAAACCCTGCACATTCTCTCAGCCAAGGGCTGTTGTCTACCAGAGACTCAGCTGTGATAAGGACATTGGAATTCTTTGGGTTATATACATAAGTGTTCTTGCACATAAGTGTGGACAGTGGCCATAATGTGATAAATAGCAAACACATCTATTTTAGTTACATTTGGGAAATGAATGATTGCAGGTCTGCAAGTCCAGGTTGCCATTTTACCTGTATAAATGCTCTCATTTCAAACACGTGTCTAAATACAAACTGAGGGTCTAGAGTTTTGAACTCATGTAACTTGTGTTCTTTATGCTTGCTTTCTAATTAGTTCTTACCTTTGAAATTTTTGCAGTGTTAGGTTTGTGCTGACAGAGTTGCTACTTGGCAGAGATTTCAGCTGTGAAACAGAGTGAGAGTGTGTGCTTTGAATTTTTAATTTTGGTTCCCTGTCTGGAGAAAAAATGTCCTTTTAGATCATACTGCTTAAGAAATAGAAATTTATGAATGAGGGTAAAATTTTCTGGTTTAGGCCATGCCCAAATACGAGTGGTGCAATGAAACCTACAAATTACTCGAGGCAAACACTTGTTTTGGAGCCGTGCTTTGTTATCCTGCAGCATAATATAGATTTAGTTTTGATGTGAAAAATGAAAATAATAATGACCTTATGGTAATCTGTATTTTGGTTTGTATCATGTTTAGGTGTGTTTCAGCAAATTTTGAAGAAACTACCTATAGTACTGTATAAAATAGGCCAAACATAACTCCAGTCTTGCTCCATCTTTACTTAGGAAGAATCGCAGATGTAGCAGAAGTAAAACCTGAATGAGATGCCTTTGTTCTGCTGTTTTCCCTCTAAGGATGAAAATGCTGCAGAAGTCACATTTTAAACCAAGATCAGCTACAAATATACTTGATAACATGCACAGAGAGAACGATCTATTGCTTCTGCTTTTTGACTATGGCTGACCTTTCTTCAGGCTTCTCATTGAATTGATTTCAGATTGATTAAAATGTTTCACCATTTCAAGATACTAAATTTTTGAGTTACGAGTGTGCAGGGGAAATGTATCTCTAAATTACTAGAAACACATGAATCTTATATTGGGGTTATATTTGTTTTCAGTGGAGAAGATTAAAAGCAAGGTGATGTAAAGTCTTTAACTGTAAATTCACATTAAAGAACAGAATAATGTGTTAATCTTGTCTGTAATCTTGTATATAATACTTGTAACAGATTATTTTGGGAGCCTCAAATTGTATTTTAACAATCTGAATTCAAATGAAAACTTTACTTTCTGACAGGGAAACATTATTTAAAAGTGCAGAGGAGAACCAGCCTGACAGTTGTTGTAACTTTGACACATATAGTAATTGATCCACAAGAAATTATTGGGAGGAGGTTGGGGGGATGGTGTGTGGACATGACCTGAAAAAGTAGGTGTATTAATTTTATCCCATCTGAATTTAATCGTGTAGTTGGCAGAAAACATACCAATAATATTTTCATAGTTAATTCTAATAGAGCATCTGCAGTTGTACCAATAATATTTTACTGAATTATTTGTGAATCCAGATATTAGTTTCTGAGTTACAGATTCTTTATTAAAAAAATCTAACAGATACTGTAATCACTTCCTTCCTAGGTCATTCTTTCTTGTAGTTTTGTTTTTTGGTTGGGTTGTTTCTTTTTTTTAGTTTAACATATTATTCCTAATTCCTACTCTAAAATGTGTCTAACTTTTATTTTTACTCTTTCAGTTTCTTAACATATGAAAGTGTTGTTGTTTTGTGCCTGGTTTTTTTGAGTTCTTAATGAATATCATTAGTCCAGAAAAGGTTAGATTTTGAGACTAAAAGATGAATTCACACTGTAGTTGCCCCATTTTGTTCTAATCTTTTCAAAAAAGAATGATTGTCACTAATAATGTTGGATATATGAAGCTGTAAAATATTTGCCATTAGAAACTGTTTGCAAAATGCCTTTATTTGGTACCTTGCTGCTGATAAATGGCATAGATTTTGTTTGCAGAATCACCATGACATTGAAAGATGTTACATAACCACCACAATTTTGGTTAGCAGGAACTCGATATTGTGTAAATATCAGAATAACCCAGCTGACTGCAGCAGGAGGTTATAGCACAATCAGATTGATTTTCCATAGTGAATGTTAATAATGATCAGTTAATATTAACTACTTCTTTCTGCTGTGTGATAACAAGGGCTCCTGTTAAGTCAGGGATAATGTGACAGAGCTTTTAGGGTTGTGTGACATCTCATACAGGCGTGGAAAAAGCTCATCCTGTCAGAGAGGATCATCATTTAAAGATCCTGTGGTGGGTTTTGTTCTGCTCTGCTTGCTCCTGTGTGGGTACCAATATCTCAAAACATTTTGAGCAAGCCTCTAGATAAAGTGACAAAAGCAGAATTGCTTCAGAGGTCACGATGACTTTGCATGATGAGTCCATTAGATACAATAATCAATATCAAGCCCTTGGATCTTATGAATATTGATGAAGCAATTGTAGTGAGGAGGTAGATGGGGAATTGAGATGCATTTTGGCATAATCAGAGAGACAGTTAATGGCCTAGGTAGATTATGGGTCCAGTAACCACCTCACAACATTGTAGATCTTTCTAAGTTATCATTAATAATGGAAAAGCCATTATGGCATTTGCAGTGGGAAAAAAAACTGTACATGGCTTGTGTTGCATTCTGCCCACACAGTGGTTCTAAAGACAATGGTGTCACTCCATTGTTTGAAAAACAATAGTAAAAATCCACTGGTGAAAACGGTGGGATTCCTGACAAAATGAGCAGTTATGTCACCTTTTCACTTTTTCTTTGAATTGTTTTTGTGCCTTTCTTTTTTCTTTTTCTTTTTATTTTCTTTTTTAATTGGTTGGTTGGTTTTGTTTTTTCTTTGTCCTGAGGATTCCCTCTTTTCTGTAGAGCAAAAAGAATCTGGGAGGTTTTGTGAGTAGTCATGAGCATTAAGCTCCTGATTTTTGCATGTGCCCACAGTTGTGTGACACCACCATTCTGGCCTGGGCTTTGTGCAATGGCTTCATCCCTCTGGCCCTGTAAGCAGCAGAGAAACTTCTGAAAATCCCTGCTGATAGCTTAAATGCAAGTGCTGAAATATATTGCACGGGTATTACAGAGTTTGCAAGCACAGGCACTTGTAGCTGGATTATACAATCAATCATCTGATCTGCAGCCCAGCTATCAGTCTGCAGAGTGGAGTAAACAAAAATTTCTTACCTTGCAGAGGTTGAGCTGAACATGTGTCAATAAATAACTGGCAAACATATGGAGACTGAGGTCAGCTCAGGCCTTGTCCTCAGTGTGGGACAAATCGGGCAGATGAAAGAAGATAAGGGGAAAGATGCAGAAAATATAAAGAGTGGAAGTTGATGCTTGATAAAGTAAGATAAGAGAGACAGAAGGATGACATTTGAAGTGTGAAAAGCTCTGGCGTATGAAAGGACAGTGCACAATTTTCATTTCATGCTTTTTTGCCTGTGTAAGCAGCGCCACAGTGGTGAAGGGCACAGCCTTTCAATTTTTATTCTAGCATTTATTTAGGAAAACCAGTATGCAGAGCAAGTAGGATTTTTTACATAAAAACTTAGAGGTAGCTTCAAGGCTGCATCTTTTACTTGGGTAAATCACACAGGTTCCAGTGTGGTGGAAGTGTTTGTGATTAATACACACAGCATGCCCATAGTTATACAGTTAGAATAACAAAAAAGTTACGTTGACAGAGGATATTTCAAAAAATAGATTTCCAGATAGTAATAAGTACATTTAGCTGCAATTGTTCTCTGGTGACTAAAATAAATACCTAAGAATAAATATTGTCTATAAATAACTATTTGGCTAAGCGCCAAATTTCTCTGCTGTTTATGGAAAAGCAGATTAAAAAAAAGCAGTTGCTGTGACTTTTCCAGCATATGACCTGTTTTGACCCTTACTCCAGCACTGTGAAATGAGACCAGTGTGGCTGAGAACTGTCAGCCACAAGTCCCATGGCATCAGAGAACTGTGCAAGGGACATGTAGAGGAAACCAGGCATATCAGTTTTGAGATACAAGTTTGAAATGACAAAGGAATAAAGTTGCATAACTTTTCTTGTTAAACAGCATCACAAGAACATGTGACCTTGACTAGTTTTGGTGAAGTCTGTAGTAAATACTCTCGGTTTCTATTTATTTTAGAGATATCATACATTTTTGTTGTTGTTGGAAAGCAGAAGGGCCCTTTTGCTTCTTCCAGATAGTGCTAAGATGCTACAAATGACAGCAAATATGCAAGCTGATAACACCAATAACTTTCTCCATCTTGTAGTGTCCTCCTACTGTAGGTGATGTCCAGCTGGACACTGTGAGACCATAACTCTCTGCCAAGTGTGAGGCACTATCAGAGGCCCAGTCACTACATGTCCTTCTTGGAATATTTTTTTTTAAATTTTAATTTGGTATCAATCACAATTCTTTACATCAAATTTCAGTAGTACTTATGCTGGTTTCATTAGTGATGCCAAAAGTTGAAGGCACAAGACTCTGTCAACTATATTTACTTTCAAAAATACTATTCAACTTTTGCTATCTCGAGTTACTCTGCTTCTCTGTAACACCTGGTAGCACATAAGGATATTCTGCTGTCTGGCACTGCCTTGAGAATTTTGACTTAGAATCATATTTGTATAGTTCAATGCTAGACCTTGTAAGTTCATTCACTACTTGAATTTTCCTTTTTTGATTGCCAGGATTATGGGTATAGAAAAACAGAATCATAGAATCCTTTAGGCTGGGAAAGACCTTTGGGATCATCCAGTCCAGCCCTTAACTCAGCTCTGCCAAGTTCACCACTAAACCATGTCCCTCAGCACCACATCTGCTAGATCTTTTTTCAACCATTTCTTTTCACATTCTTCTGACATGGAGCACTAAATTAACATCATTGCTCTGTGTCAAACTTGATGACTTGATGTCCCCTAGTTCTTACATGCATGTGTATTTCCAGCTCCCACAAATAATTGTGTAGAAATTGCTGCTGCTTCTTCTTCTTCTTCTTCTTGCAAACAGTTTAATAAAATACATATTTTATCTTGCTGTATTTCTAGTAATTTATTTTTTAAACTTTATAGAATGGTTTATTTGTATTGCAAGCTGCTCCTATTCTGCCTTTGTTTTGATGAAGTATCTTTTCATAGAAAGCTGGGAATGTGAACTGCATTAAAAATGCCTTTATGAGCAAGTCATTCTGCCTTCTGAAAATCTTACCATGGTTTTATTAACAGTTGTTTTCACTTGTACAGGAGCCATTTCCATGTTCATTAGTCCCAAACAGTGAACCATAAATGTAAGGTTTCCAAGGTATCTATTCCTCAGCTGGTTTTTTTTCTGCTATTAGCGCTCACTTGCTCCAGAATGTTACAGCTTTCTGTGGCTCTCCAACAAGCTGCACCATCACTGTTGGGCAGATAATTTCCATTGGGTGTGCCCACAATTGCAGTGAAAGTGAGAGACAGAAAAGTGGTCATGTTGCTACTGTAGGCTCAGCCTTCTTAATCCTAGCTGTTTGACCTGTTTCAGCTAAAATTGCTCCAGAGATTCTCTATCACTGCTCCCACAGCAACCTACTTGGAGATCAGGGAGTGCAGCTTTGTCACATGCAATCTTTGGAAAATGCCATCTTTCCTATCCCATAATGTGAATGGATTGGTTTATCTTTGATGCATGACATTCAGTCCTTTCATGCGGATCTTGGTCTTTACAGTCACCAAACAGCTCCCATCAGTTTGTGAACTGGAATACAAGTAACCATATCTACTTTAAAGCTATTTCTGAGTGTGCATGCACCATTTCACTGCTTTGCTCGGGCTTGTACTGGCTTTTTACTTTGTTTTCCTTCTGCAGACAGTTCTACTTCTCAGAAAATAAATATTAGACCCTTGTTGGCCTCTTTAATGTTTCCCTTTGGCCTCTTGGGGGGTTTTAGTGGGGTTGTGGTGGGTGTTTGTTGTTGATTGGTTTGTTGTTTGGTTTGGATTTTTTTTTTTTTTCAGATTTCTTTTTAAAGTAATTTTTAGGTGTTCTCTAGATCTAGAGAGGCAGTATGACAGGTGACATAATCAGTGCCTAGGCCTTTCATTTCACAGAAATACCTACACATGGCACACACGGTTTCTGACCTATTTTGTCTAGTGCTACATCTATGAACATGGGCAGTAAAGCAGCCCTCAAAACTTCGGGATGTTTGACTTTTCTTAAATAATCTCTACATCTATCAGATGACTTATAAAAATCATCATAATAGCCTTTTATTTTCCATATTTTAATTCTGTTGTTTGTTTGGGGTTTTTTTTAACTTTTAGAAGCAAGATTTATAATTTTTTGTTGTTGTTAATGTCAACATGTTTTTAACCTGAATACAAAAATTATGAGAGCTCTCTGGTGGGCTGTCCAACCTCTGCATATGTTTCTGTAAATAACAGTATAAAAACCAAAGTTGGTTATTAAAACACCATCAAAGTGAGAAAAACCTCCAGTGCATGCTTATTTTCACACTTAGTTGGTTTCCTATTGGTTCCACTTTTGATAATAACTTACATTTCGTCTTGAAATTGATCCCCATTCATTTTCTAAAATGAATTCAGTCTGAATAGAAACAGTGGAACCCTTCCTGTGCATCACCTGCTCACGGTGTTGGTCCCACTGATCACCGGTTTGTGTGTGCATATGGACAGGGTCTCCTGGAGGAGGAACCCATCCATGAATTATGAATCCCACCACAGAAGGTCATTCCAGCATGTTGGGGGGGCCCTAACCACAGCCCAAGCTCTGGCCTTTGCTGGCAGAGAGCAGAACATAACGCAGCCCTCCCTAGTTTCATTTACTATTTTGTTTTCCTGTAAGGCCCCAGGCCATGCTCCGAGGGCGACTCCTTTTGAAGATTCCAGAAAAATCATAGCAAAGAAAGAACTCTTCTATTTAACATAAAAAATAAACGGATTCAGCTTGATTGTTTCATATGCTTAGAAAGGCTAACAGTTTTGAGAAATTAGAAAGTTATTTACAATATAGACAGAGCAATTATGGTCTCTTTTTCCCTTGGGTTCTCTTGGATTCAAAATGTACATACATGGTTTCATTAGCTGAAGAAAAAGGAATCAAAATGCCTCTGCAATTGATTAGATAAAAGCAAAAGAGATCTTCCTGTCTTTATATGTAAGGAGTGGTTTAGAGGCAAAAATAAACTTTTTTCTACAAAAGTTTAAAATAATTTTTTTATCCTTTTTTTCCGTCTATATCAGTAGCAAAGTGGGGGGAATGAAACAGGATGGCAATATAAACATTGAATGAAATAAACTGAAATGTCAGTTTACTCTTTTTAGGTGGCTGAGCAAATATCAGTCTACCTTTTCAGTATACGATTTTTTGAAGAAAAAAGATTTTAATGTATCTTGGGCTTTTTAAGTATAAGCACTTAAATTCTTATTCAACACAGGTTTATTTTTTTATTGTCTTTTAATAATGAAATTTCATTGATATTTACAATAGAAGTCTTTTTGCCTTCCTATGCAGTGTAAAACATCAGGTTTCCCCCTGTTAGATGGATTCCCTGGAACGATGGGGAACCACCACAGCAATGTTGCAATGGCCTGTCTGAAGTCAGGCTGGAAGGGTCTCCCTCTTCAGAAGGTTGAATCACACGTTCTAATTCTGGTGCCTGTTCTTATCTACAACATAGTCCAACCTGATCAATCAAGGTGACCCTGTAAGTCACTAAAGAGGAGTCAGAAAGGAATGAGAGGAGAGATTAAAACCTAATGAAATGCTCCAGTGTAGATACTGAAAAACAGTAACTCTTTCACGTTGACTCTTTATGAATGTTGTATTACTTGACACAGCCAAGGCCTCAGGGTGTCTTGGCTTCTGCTCTTTCTTAATGTGTAAAAAAAGCTCTATTTCTGAAATAAGAGCAAGTGCTGTAGGAGCTGCTATGGAACAGCCATTCCAACTTGCTTCTCTGTGTAGACAAGCACTTACATTGTACTTGCCATCCTTGTTGGACCAATACAAAGCTCTTTTTCTTATAAAATTGGCAACCAAACATTTGGAAAAATTTAGCCTAATTATGCCAATTCAAAATCTTTGGAATGACTGTAGTATTTATAACAGTAGCATAAGGGGATGATACTTTCTCTTTTGAGTGCTATAGTAAGGTAGAGCACCTTACAAAAATTAGGATTTTGGTTGCATACCAATACAAATAGCCAATTCCATTGTTCCTTAGTTGCTCTCCCAGCTCCAACTAAATATAACAGTTGAGTATTTAAAGAAAAAAAGATATTTTCAATTGAATGAAATTACTATTATTCAAATTGAGAATTCAATGAGCAGACAAATCCAATCATACCACTTATGATTTATGCATGGTGGCTGGCAGTGTTATTACATTAGTCTAATAGAGCTGACTGCTGAAAAATGTAATGAATTTCTGGGAATGTACAGTGTGCACTTCCTAGGCATGATTTAAATTGGCATTACGTGTATGTGTGTCTCTATGTGTGTGTGTAATTTCATGCAAAAAAAATCCTGAATGCTTCTTCATATCATTTAAATTATACTTGATTGTGCTTCTGCAAATTAGTTTCTTCTTTCCTGTGGTCCTTCCAACTTCTTCTGACTGCTGTGGTGGTGAATAGTGTGTTGGGAAAGATCAAGAAATGAGGAGCGTGGATCATAAGATGACTAGAAAGCCTTATGGTGGAACTGCAATCATGAAGCGAAATTCAGTTCCATGGTTAGCAATAAAAGAAGTTTCAGCAAAATTCCAGAAGAAAAAAAACATAGGTGATGGAAAATTTGTGTATTTGGAGTTTGTTTTGTTCTGTCTTACTATTTGCATTGAAGTAATGTCAGAGACATATTTCCTTAGCATGATTGGGAATTTGAGGTTCTTGAGTGCAAAACAGCATTATGGAAGAAACTTGCAAAATCGTAGTATTTATTTGTGTAACAATCCAATTCTCAGAAGTCAAACAGGCAGAATACTTGAGGTAGATAGAGTACAATTCATATTGGTATTTGTAGCATAGGTTTCTGAGGCCTTTCAAATAGTTGCAAAGAAAACATTCCAAACATGAAAAGGGCTTCAGAAGTGTTGAAATGATTTCCTGAGTTTACACGAGAGCCTAAAACAATAGCTGTGAGGTGTGAATAGCTTCCTTCATTTCAGTTAAATGTAATTTGAATTAACTTACTTCTATAGGAGTTGTATGGTACAACTTTGCTCCATCACAGTTCAGTTGATGAGGATGTAGGAAAGATGATTCATGGGCCGTATCTGCTTAGTCATATTTGCACATTTGCAGAACTTTCATTTCACTATTAAGTTTCTAGCTGCACTCAAATTCCTCAAACTTCATGCTCCAGTTTTTCTGCTAAGTGAAAGTTGGTTTCACAGGGGATGGGAGGTTTGGCTTTTCTCCAGCTTTAGGAAGTCCTTATGTATTTTAGCATGAGGAGTGTTTTTCCTAATCTTTCCACAGAAGATTAAGTGATGAGGAAAAGATCTTGCCCTACCTTCTCCTGTCCTCTGCCATGTATCTGGGCAGGGACAGGGGTGAAATCCTCTGCTGGTATTTGAAAGCCAAAGTGGGGCTGTTGGCTTGGATTAACACACCAGCCTTTCACCCACTTGATTTGGTTACTTGGTACTCCAAGGCCAACTCCATCGCTGTGCATAAAGAACAAATATTAAATGATGTTAAGAAAGGGTGAAGTTTGCCAATGCCAAAAGTATTCAAAACTTTTTTAAACAACTAATCTAATAATACACTGATGCTTTTATTACTCTGACTGGCTGTTGCACATGGAGAATAGTCTTGAAACAAGGATAGAAAAATCTACAATGAGCTTCTATACATCAGGAGATTATTACTAGTTTTCATAGTGAAATAATGATTGAAGAGCATAGCTGGCACCAATATAATGGCCATTAGGGAATAAATTTCTGTAAACATTTCCCAAGAGAAGTTTGACAGAGCTCCAGTAAAACCAAGAAGCAACCATTTTTAAAAGTAGTTGCAGGGAATCATAGTCAGTATGGCTGATACTTAGTAGTAGATTTGGTCACAGGAAAAATATTGGCACATTTATAATTGCCGAAAAATCCAGAGATTTCAGTGTATAAAATGCATTCGAAGTTATTTCCAAGGAAATTATACTGTAGTAAAATTAAATGCTGCTGCAGTAGTTTTTGCCTAGTTTAGAGAGAGCTTTTTTTGCCTACTTTAGAGAGCTTTTTATCTGGATGAGCATGTTGTTACAGGAGCAGCTGCACCTGCAATTCCTTTTATTTCCTGTAAAACATTATCCAGAGACATGCAAAATAGTAAGAAAATTCCCATTGCTTCCAAAAGGCATCAGAATAACCTTTTGACATACACTTTGGTTTTCAGAAGATGATTTTCAGATATGCCGAAGTGCTAAATGCTCTGGGTTTCAGGAGCACTTATTAACCTCAGCCATTTTGGAAATTCCAGCCTGAGGGCTCAGGGGAAGTTTAATACAAAATATGTATAAAGCTCACC
The DNA here is from genome assembly GCA_013396995.1 of Dicaeum eximium. NCBI lineage: Eukaryota > Metazoa > Chordata > Aves > Passeriformes > Dicaeidae > Dicaeum > Dicaeum eximium. The sequence goes on along the minus strand of VWZP01001401.1, from coordinate 369,032 downwards.
CTCTTACTGTGTGCACTAGTATGTAATGCACCAGCAAGACAGAAAGTGGATGTCAAAGGAATCCAGGAGCTTTCTTCTTCCATGCCTGTAGGAGGAATTATTGTGTTCCTGCTGGTGAGTGCTCCTCTAGGCACTGGTTTCCCCCTCTTGAAGGTGCCATTAAAGCTATAGTGGTCCTGAAAAGCTGGTAATTTCTGTCGTTCAGCAGCAAATCTATTGTGAGGAGACAGTTCAGGAAAGAGGGAATAATTTACCGTAGTAAATACTACTTGTATTAAATTACATGTTCTTCATTTATATTCACAGCAAATAGATATTTTCAATTCTGTTTTCCTATAGACAATTTGTTGGGAAAATTTATTTTTATTATTTTTAAATGAGTATTGTGAGGAATGAGAATTGATTTGAGACTCACTTAAACCCATGATGAAAATTTTTATTAAAGATGAATGGGGTGGTACTTTTTTGTTAGTTACAGTTCTCAAAATCAGTCTAACTGGGTTCAATATGCTTGCTCTGGAGAAAAAAAAAAGTCTTCTTTTTAACTTTATGGTAAATTCCAGATTCAGTAAAATTATAGGAAATTGTATCTTTCTTTCCAATTACCAACTTGCATGCATAAATTTTAGGTTAAATTCTCTCAAGGCACATTTTTTTGCTTTGGCTGAAGTCTCACAAACCAGCATCATTTTGTGCTCTGCTGTTCAGGGAGGAGATTTGGCTTCAGAATGACTGATAGGGATAAATTTACTTCTTTCTGCTTTCTCAGGTATAGAGCAATAAATCTTCTCTGGGAATCAACGAACCCTGTACTGGACCAGAAAAGCTGTTTGTTTAAACCAGGGTCCTATACTCTTTACATTCTCCAATTTGAGAAAGCAGATGGAAAAAAAAATTACATTAAAATTAAGCTGTGCTTTCTGAGACAGCAAGTTCATGCTACCCTTATGCTTGCTCTTTCTGATAGTAAGATTTATTGAGTTGCAACTTACTCCCTCAACATTCTCACTGGCTTTGAGATAGTTTTAACTATTGGTAGTTTAACTATTGGTAGATTGCTATTTTAGGTCTTATAAGTAATTCATTGCCTGTTAATGCTCTCCTGCGTAGAGCTTTAATTTATTGTCATAAAATGTATCATCCAGCAGTACCTTTTCTATTGGCATTTAATATTTTCTAGCTTGCTAATGTGTAGCTTTCAAGATCAATGCAGTATTAATATTACCTATTCTACAGCTTCCTTGCTATACTTAATCATCTTTAGTGTAGAAGCACTGGTAACCACTAGGAAGATAATTCTTAGCAGATGATATTAATATTGATGGTACTTACATAATTAAGTCCCAAAATGTATAAAGGTGGTAGCAGAACTGGGTCTCTTTACCACACTTAGGAAAAGACAGGTTAAGTTTAACCATTAATACTTCCTATATTCAATAAAACTTTAAAAATTCAACATCCGTCTTTCCCATCAGCAGTTTTTGGGTCTTACCAAAGAAGATGGGTAGAGAAACTCAGTGCTGCTCTCACAGTGCCATTCACAGTTTATTAATAAAGTTCATTTCTCTTTTCAGTGTAATTCAGTGGATGCTTCAGGCAGGTGAAAACTGTAGAATCTATCCTGATATGGCAGATTATTATGAACAGAAAGACAAGTTATTAACCTCTAGAGATCTGGTTTTAGTTGCACAGTGTAAAAGTAACTGTGATAGTTTTGTAGGGGAAAAGCCCAAATCTTAACAACTTCAAGTGCTTTGGCCTTTTTATTATTGTATTTTTACTTTGTGGGATCTTTGTTTTGTTTTGTTTTTGTTTTTTTGTTTAGGATCTGCTTTCTCTCAAAAGTTTCAAAGTACTAAAGTGACACTGTTCATTTTTGTGTTTGAAAACTCCAGACAAAATTGAAAACTTCAGCTTAGTTATGCGTGATTGGTTTAATATCTTGAAAGTTCTATTTACAAGATTCTGTTCAATAATCCTGCAGGAAGAACGGCAACAGTGCTGATATTTATGGATCTTGACTTTACTCAAGTTGCAAGCATTTTATCCAAGAATGTGTCTGCTGTTTATATTCGTTTCAGTGATGAATAGATTAAAATATATTTGAAGTCATTATGGACTTGAAATTTAAAGCAGCAAGAAAACTGAGGGCAGGGGAGAGGGAACATGTTGTATTTTTGTTGGGGAGATCTAAAACAGTGCTTTGGTTTTTCTTTCTTTCTGAAGAGACCTTTAAGCCTCATATTATTTGGAGAGGGTTGTCTATTTTACAAGAAGTAGAAACTATCTCTTTGCAGTGGAAGTTTATATTACTGAAGAATTGCTGAGGCATTCACATAAATATAGGGTTCTCTACTTAGCAGCAGCTACTCTTCCTCCTGTCTTACTCACTAGACTGAAGGAATAATTTGGCATAAAATCCATAACACTTTATCAAAAGAAGTATCACTTAAGTCCACGTTGTCTGTATGTTGTCCTTACAGACATTTGACCTATTTTGGTTTGAAGTTATTTTCTTTACCATTAGCTATTGTGATGCTTTAAAAGAGAGATAAAATGTTCTCCAGATGTAGTGGATTAGGTACTGATTTTTTTTTTCCTATTGCTTATTTGCTATGTCTGATGCATGGTCTTGACCGAACGCAAACATGAAGTCCTTAAATCTCATTCATTTTGGAGTGTTGACAATTTTTTTATTTAAGTTTATATTTTACTTAATAGCAATTTGTGTTTACAACCTCTTAGTTGACCGTAGTGAAAGCATGCTGACTTGGCTTTGGACATGGAACGGGCGTTCCCTGCGGCAGTCCCGTTCTGCCCAGCTTGCCTGGCCCCTGTGCCAGATTGGCCCCTGGCAATGACCTGCTCTGTTCTTGGAGACAAAGCAGTTCTGTTTTGACCACAGAAACTCTGATGTCCTGCTGATGAATATTTCTCCTTCTATGTCTCTTTTGTCAGCAGAAGAATACCTTACTGTCGTTGTTTTTAGAAGGCTGGAATTTGCATTTGGGCTCTTGGACTTAGACCTTTCTTTTTATTTATTGCTTGAAAAATGATTTTTTAAAATAATGCTTATGATCTACACTTGTACCCAGATATGGGTGACTGACTGTGTTTCCTAATAATATCAAATAATATCACGAGTCATTCAAATTTGAATTTCTTTGTCCTTCACGTGTACTGATGCGATGTCCTAGGCTCATCATGGAGTGAGTTATCCCTAAAGAGTTATCCTTAAAAGAAAAACACTTGTGTTCTGTCCTTTCATAGTCACATGTAAGATGTTCTACTGAAATCTGTTCAATATGGGTATCTAGTAAAAGGCATTTTAATGTGCATGCATGCTATATAGTTGTACTTTATATTGTGATTGCTTATTCCTATAAGAACTAGGGAAAGAAATACCCTTTTGTCATCAACAAGGACCAGAGGATCAGAGTAGGGATTCTTTCTACATATTTGCTGTTGCAAATTATCAGATTCTGAAGGATCACTAAAAGAACTGTATTTCAATTTATATGCTTACGATTACTTTTTGTAGACAAGGCCTCTATTTTTGTGAAGATTATTAAGATAGTAGGATTATTTAGAATGAGAGCAAATATTTGATGAATGAGTCCTTTTGAAGTTCAGGAAAACACACAGTAAGATGATAGAAACTTTAAAATAGAATTTAGTTCTTGCAAGAAAGAAGTTTCCTTCTTTCTGAAGTTTTCAGATTTTTAAGATGTAAAGTACATTCTTGAAATCTGGTGTGTGTTCCTAAACTGATGGATTCTTATGCTTTGAAGAACCATTTTCCAGAAGAGTTAGATGAAGACTTGATTGCTACGGCAGTTCAGTGTTCCTCAAAAAAGTCTGGCATGTCTTGTAGTAAGATGTCACTTTGGTGCACCTCTGTGTCATGGGGTATGAAGTGGGAATAATGCTGTGACAGAGGCATGAATGGTCTGCCCTTTTGCCTTCTTGTTCATTCAAATTGAAGAAGAAAGCAGGTGCTGAAAGACAGTAATTGCTAGTCTCTGTATGGTAATGAGGGGGATTTGTCTGCTTGGATACATAACCTGGCCAGGACAAGAGACTGTGCCAGGCACAGAAAAGGGCTTGTGCAATACAACCCAAAATGTGGCTACTGTGGCTAATTCTGGAGTTCCTGGCCTTGACAGTATCCTTTGTTTCAGTTATTTTTATTTATTTATATGTGCTTTAGTTAGCTGTTCAGGCCATGTGAGTTATGGCAGAATGCCTAGATTTCAGTCCTTTAATGTGGCTAGTTATGTGTCCCCTGCAGGCAAATATTCTGAGTGCTGGTCTCTCCACAGGATATCCATTTACTCCTTTACTGCATTCTGACTACTTATAATGGCTATGTGAAAGACCATTATTAATGACAGATAAAAATATTTTGAGAGGACTTTGTCCACAAATATCATACTCTGTAGCTTAAGCTTCAGACTTTTTTTTTCGTGTGTCTAGGTAACGTACTTACATCATTGTGATGCTGAAAATTTGGTGTCATGGTGTCTGAAGCAAGATGAATTTTGTTTGCCATCCTCAAATACTAGAGGCCTGTAGATAAGTATGTAGTGCAGGATGTTCCTTGCTGTCTATGAAAACCTACACGTGCTTTGTACCAGAAGGAAATCAGCAGTTCTTAAGAACTTTTTGTTAAGGTGTAGGCACCTCCATCTTACTTTTCTCCGTTCCTCTTGAGTCAGAGGAAAGGTGTACAGCTGCTTGCCATTACAGGTTGAAGGGACAGAGATAGAAGTAGCATGATCTAGGGTCATTACTGTCTTATGAGTTTCTTAGCAATATTTTATTAAATTGCATTAAAATTGCTAGGTGTGCACCTGTCTGTCATCACTGAACAGATACAAAACCAGGCTGTAGCAAGGCAGGACAGCTCTTCCCCTGACTTGTAGCTACAAAAAGCCTTTGAACCTGGCTGTAGTGTGTGTGGTGATGGGGTTACAGGTCACTACAAGGTTAGAATTATTTGAGTTAGAGCAACAACAGAGCGTAGCACTGCAGCTCAGTAGGTTCTGTGTCAAGACAGAGTTCCTTTCAGAGGAAGCCAGTCGTGGGCTCATTTCACTTCTTTTGTTTTGCAAAATCAAAACAGTGTCCAGAAGAAATTAATTATATATATAGGCTTCAGCTATAGATAATTATAAAAGTTTAAAGACTTCAACTGTGTGCATTATCTGGAACAGAAAGGCTGGACTATAGGAGTCCTTAAGTGTTAGGAAATAAGTTTCCCACTGACAAACTATTGTCTGACAATCTACCCCGTGGAGCCATTATTCTTTTTTTCTATCCACTATTTGGGCAACTCTTGGATACAACACCAAGTTAAATGTGTCCATCCATATACAGCCTCTGTGTGAGACACAGGTTTTCCTTGCCTTTGTTACAGGCTAAGGCAGTTTTTCTTTGATTCCCTTCACGAGATATTGACCTCTTGTACCGCTGTTATTGGGTGCCCACATTGCCAGCTTTGCAGGTTTGGTTTCTCGCTCACTGTGTGAGTCTCTAAGAGACACGTTAGCAGGCTGGAACTTAATTTTCTCGGAATCTTATTGGGATCTAATTTCATGTACTGCTATTTGTTGTTATGGCAACTGTATAATGAGTTGAGCTGTATAAGGGTGGAAATATCACACACAGTTTCTGTTCAGGGTAAAAATGACAAAATGGCATTTCTATAAATGGTGCTCCAGAATAAACTGCTTCAGTGGGACTCATGAAGTTTTCCTTCCAACTAATTCTTCATCATTCTACAGTTTTTAAGTAAGTGGCAGAGGAAGAATTTTAAAAATAAAAATCCTGGAAGAACTTTTTATAAAACCAGCAGAATGGTTACTCTTTCCATTTAAAGTGTAAGAAATAATAAAAAACGCCAAGGTACTGGCCTTTTTAGTACCTTTTTTATATTATGAATCCAATGTACATTTCTTTGCAAGATAATTTTAACTGCCAACTATTTTAACTAAAAGAACAATGCTTTTACAATGTCACATAATTGTCTCATAAAATAAAACTGTGTCCCACTAAATTTGATATCACGGATGTGGTCATGCTTGAGATCTTGGTTCCTTTCTGGAAGTCTATATGGAAATCTGACAAAGATGCTATAGATGTCCTTATGTGGGTAAGGTCTCTGTGTCTGTGGATGCAGATATAGTACTTGTATTTTTTTTTTCTTTTATTATAATAGCTAATATATAGAATAAATCACATTACTTTCTGTCTGGAAGGCTGAATGATAAACTTGCTGGAAGTCCCATGCCTGTGCCATCTAATGCTTAAAGAGATAAACCATTGGCTTTTATTGCTTTCTCAGTGTAGAGATGAAGAAATGTTTGAGTGTTTTGGGATCACCTTGGTGTGGCACTAAATTTACACCACTTGTTATTCGGGCTTATTCCATAAATCCAGGAACATTTTTGAGAAGCATGGACTTCATTTATCAGAATGATGGAAAGAGAAAGCTAGAAAGCTAAAAAGATAATATTTGTACAAAAGAAGTTTGAAAGAAGAGAGGTACTACTGCTTCTTGAGTATGAAAAATCTATTTATGCATTGACATCCTTAAATAACACCTGTAAAGGTGTTGGATCAAAGAATTGCTTTGCTGCTTAATTAAACAATGTGGGATGCAGAATAGAATTTTACATCCCAAGGGCTGGGGTTGACCAGCCGGTCTGCAACTGTGGTTGCAGCTGAACTTTTGCAGAAGATCTAGCAATCCTTTTCAGTAATCCTCAAGATTCTCTCAAACTTTACTTAAAGCTTAGGTATTTTTCAAGAGAGGTGTTAGTAAGTGTGGCAAACTACAGAAGGAATTAGAATACCTGGCAAGTAGTAAGCTGAAAGAGTGCATCAGCTGTGTGCCCTCTGTGTGTTCTGGGAAAGGTTTGCAGCTGGTTTTGTGTGGTACAGCATCAAGGAGCACACATCAAGGTATCAGGATGATGATCACAGCAGTATGTGTGCTCAGTGGTTGATTCCTTGGAGTTTGGATTGTAGTCTCTGCAGGTTTTATCACTTGTAATACAAATATACAAAAAGGCCAGGTTAAAATATATTCTGCTATGGAGAGAAGTATTTTAAATTCTTTATTCTTTCTAGGATTAGTCTAGAAATTTAAATGTGTGTTTATGATGAGTTTAGGTAGGTTAGGTAAATAGTTTTGGGGAAAATAAGTGTTAATAAACACAGTTTCATCCATAATGCTGCCTTTAGCCTCCTCTAGATGTTATCTGCTTATTAATGTACACATAGAGAAAGCAATTTATCACATAGTCATAAACTAGGTTTTGCAAAAGGCTACTCAAGCTTAATGAAATCAGGCAGTCTGGCCCAGTCCCAGAGTCTAAGGCAAAAACACCATGATGGGAAAAGATTCAAGTTCAGATCGATTTTCATATCTACCTGACAATGCTAAAAGAATGCCATGGTGCATTATGAAATGCTTTTCTAGGAGCAGAGGTCCTGGTGCTGATAAAAAGCAGACCATTATCTTGCAGGAAATGGAGACAGCTTCAGAATGGACAAAGTATCTGTCCTAGCCCAGGGACAGGCTCACACTCTGTATGTTTCTAGCTGGAATGAAGAAAAGGGGAACATTTATCTAAAGCTAAGGGAAAACCCCATGCAAATAGTTGTGCTCATTTGCTACTAGTAGTAAAATTCCCTTCTCTGTTATTGCAAAGGGCATGCATAGTTAAACAGTTGATCTTTTCTCGGTGTGTGGCCTAAAGCTGTTTTTTCCTAGATTTGCTCTAGTAGATGGCCAGAACATAAATAAGTAGAATAAGGCCCAAATGCATGTGGGTTGAGGTACCCACCTCCAAAAGTTCCCTGCCCTTGGAAGAAAATAAAAAAAAAAGGGAAAAAGAAATTTTAAACTTGAAATACTGATGTTACCTTTAACTGTTTAATTTACCTCCCTTCTTTCTATAAAGCAAGATGTCTTTATTGCATCATAAACTGGCTGGGATTGTTCAACTGTTCAATTGTTTAAATACTTTCCCTTAAAATCACTCTTAGGCATTGTTTGGAACATACTGGCTGCTGAACACTCCCAGATTATCCAGAGCTACCTTTATCCAATTCAGTCTGCATTTCAAATTCTTTTGGTACAAACAGTCTGATTCTTCCTTTTTACTAATATGAACTTCTACTTGTAAATGTTCTGCTGGAAAATAATAAAAAGGTAGGGTTAAAAAACTTTCAATTAGTATCACCCTATGGGTGATGTTATTTTGTTTATTTTTCTTATGATTGTGGCTCTTAAATGGCATTACTTGGGAGCATAATGATAGAGCAGTTATTGTGTTGGGCTATCCATATAGATGGTGGAGACAACTTTCTGCCCTGAAAGATGATTACTATCAAGAATATCTTGTTATTATGTGGGCATTTTGATGGTCATTACATGGGAAAATTTTGGCATTCAATGTACTAAATACAATAACTTTGAAATGATTATGCAGTTAACTGGTTTAGGCTTATGCACTTCAGATTGGGGTTTTTTGCATTTGAAGAATCTTGCTGATACTTCCTTTGTATTGTTCTAGCAGACTTGGGACAGGGGAGGAAAGACAAAGATGGATGAAAAAAATAAGATGCATATCTGGCCTCATGGTGCTGTGCATGTGAGCTAATATACACTATATATATATATATATTTATACACAAACACATATGTGTTTGTGTATAAATATATATATATACACACACACACACCCCTCCACCATCCTTATTGCTTGCGACACATTCAAATGTTAGCCATAGATCTATATCCAAATTTATCACGTGTGTACTCAATAAATTGCTTGAGTAAATATTTAACCCTGGAAGTTCTCTTGTATTTTTTCCTTTTCCAAAGGCCTAAAGACCTTTGGAAAAGGCAAAATGTTTTATTTTCTAGGAGGTGTGAGTAATTTACCAGAGTTCTTTATTTGATACAATAATGAAATTTTTATGTTTCTGCTTTTGCCTTAGTCAATGCCTTTCTTTTTTTTTATGAAAGGTATTTTGTGATACCTTTCATAATACCTGTAGAATACTCTTTTTAATATATTCAAAAACTGATGAAAATAAAATTACTCCTTTTGTAAAATTGAACATCCAAGAGAACATTTACCTAAAGTTTTCTTAATAAATCATAAACACAGATCTATATTTCACATGGAGGTCCAGCATCTCTTCTGCAGCACTGTTGCAGAAGCAGAGTGAAGCACAACATCTGGAAACTGATTGTCCAGGCTGTAAAATCTCCAGAGGAGATGGTAATGTAGCAATGTACAGGTCTTGTCAGAACAATAAGTCTCCCTGCATCATGGTGTGTGGTGTCTTGGGCCAAAATGCAGGTATAGCTGATGCTCTCAAATGCACTTCACAGACTTGTCTGATCCTCTGGGTTTGAGAGAGGGGGAAGGAAGGGATGGATGCTGTACAGGACAATGCAGTGCTCAGCAGAGCTCTGTCTTACCTGCCTGCCTGACCAGCCTGTTCCCTGAGGGCACCAAATAAAGGTTGGAGGGGATCTGGGGAGCAGCAGCCTCAGCAGCTCAACCCACCAGCATCCTTTGACGTGGGGCACTGCAGACAGGGGGGCAAGACAAGCCAGGTTTTTCAGTTTCCTGTCTCTGCTGGCTCCTATCTGCCAGAGAAATCACAAGCAAAGGACTCTGCAATTTCCTTTCCCACCCAAGGAAGCGTGAGAGAGAGCAGAGGATCTCCCCTGCCCCTCCTCTGCAGTCACACTGAGCTCTGGGTCTCCCTTTTCTCACCGGCAGGGCGATGTACAGTTGAGTGGTAAGAAAAAGCTTAGAGTCATCTGTTAGACGGATGAGTTTTCAAAGAGTGGGATGTGAGGAAATTTTAGAAAGGTGATTCCTTAGGAGACATTCCCATGACATTTTTTTCTTGATGCTTCATGTTTTGTTTAAAAAACAGCACTCCATGAAAGATTACAGCTGAGAGAGTGGACAGTTATTTAGAAATTAATAACAAAAGTTAGACTGAGGATGGTTTGACAGTATTTTTAAAATAAAATAATGGCCTACAATAGGGTAT
>VWZP01001401.1:342855-358907 GCA_013396995.1 Dicaeum eximium | reverse complement strand
TTTTTTTTTTTTTTTGACCTTGACCTCTGGCAGGCTTGGCAATATAAGTGAGCTTAGCAAATCCAGTTTATGTGAACTAGTTTTTGGTGATTTTAGTAGAATTACTGCTTACACTATAATGCTGTAGATGCTACTGATTAAACCCAAGCTGTTGATAAATTATGAATTGACAGGCTTGAAAGTGGAATACTGAAAGTTTACTTTTGAAACATACTTTGAGTTAAGCAAATAATACTATTGCTCACAGTCATACAAACTAATTTGATGAAAAAAATGTGCATATGAGATAAGTGTCCTGGTTTTTAGGAGAAATGTGCAGTGGCTTATTTGGGAGACTGCTCGAAGAAAGCAGCCCACATATGAAGAACATACATGCATAATATGATTTAAGGGTTTTTTGGAGTTTTTTTTTGAGACAAAGCTTGATTTCTGTACAAAACTCCAAACTGAAAGAAGCATCACATAAACATGGGCCTCGATGCACACATTTTCACAGCTGCATTCTTTAGAAGCATTTTTCCAAAGTTGTAATGATTGTGTCTGCAGCACGAGGATTTCCTTGGTACTATAATTACATGCAGGATTTGGCAACAGATCTGATGTGTAATTAAAGCTTTGTATTGTGTATGCATGACAAGATTTTGGTAGTAGGGGACCTATAAGGGCAGCTTCTGTGAGAAGATGCTGGAAGCCTCCCTTATGTCCAACAGAGCCAATTCCAACCAGCACAAAGACAGCCTCACTACTGGCCAAGGCTGGGCCCATGGCTGACTATGATGGTGGCACTGCCTCTGGGATAACCTATTTAGGAAGGGAAAAAAAATACCTGCACACTTGTAGGTGGAGAGGGGCATGCAAATATTTGAGAGGAACAACTCTGCCAATACCAAGGTCATTGCAGAAGGAGGGGCAGGAGCAGAGATTCCCTTGCAGTCCAGGGAGGTACATGGTGGGGCAGGTAAATGCCCAAAAGAGCCTATAACTGCTTAGGAAGCCCACACTGGAGCTGGCTCCTGGCAAGACCTGTGGACCCACCTAAAGGGAAGCCCAGGTTTGCTAGCACAATTTTGTGACTCTGTAGAAGGGACTCATGCTGAAGCAAGGGGAAGAATTTGAGAAGTCCTTCCTGTGAGGAGGAAGAAGTGACAATGTGAAGTGACCAGTTTCAAGGAGTGGCGAATGGGTTTTTGCCCCATATCGTTGCTTTGCATTTGAAAGGAGTTCCATGCAGGGGAGAACTTTCCTTCTCATAGGTCCTCTCTGAGTTGGGTTTTAAGGACAAAATAAGCGCAAAGGGATCTTTTCAGCATCAGCCAAATCTGTGGTCACTGTGCTTGCTATAGAGAGTTTAGGTTGTGGCAGCTCTCAAGCAGAGGAACAGCAGTCACTATATAGGCAAGCCTAATAAGTATATGTTTATATATAAGATCCTGTCGACTTGCAGATATCTTTTATGGAAAATCAGGAGGAAAGAAACTAAAATGCACAAAGGGGCAAGAACTGTTAGTAATCTGAAGTCTTCTTTAATGACACCAGAGAGTCTGATTCTCCTGCTGTATGGATGTGTTTCCAGCTGAGGTTAAGTTTAGGTTATCCACTAGCAAAAAGAGCCCAACATTTGCACAAAGTAGAATTGCTACACAAGTGTTATTATTACTGTTATTACCAGTAATTTAATTGGAATATGAGAAGTGACAAATATAGATACTAATAGGTTTTTAGAAAATCTTGTGCCTACTATGTCCTCTTCTTTCAGTTACCTATCAGTTACCTCGATAACCACTGAGCCATCCTCCCCTTTTTATTTTGCTTCTTAATTCTGCCCTTACATTGTATACAGTCTCTTAAAACAATTCCTTCCCTGCCTAAAGGAGGAACTATACTTGGCTTTGTTTGAAGATAGCACTTTGCTCACCTGCCTATTTTGTGGTGGTGCTGAGGGAGGGCTGGGTGGCAGCAGTAGCCGCGCGTGTCACCATGGGAGCGCTGCGGTTCATGTGACACTGTCCAGCCTGAGCAGGATGGCACAGCCCCTGCAACTGCCTGAAGTCACCCACAGAGCAGCTGCTCACCTGAATCACTTCTGTTTAGGCTCAGGAAGCCAGTCCAATGTTTAGGTCCTGGAACCCAGGCACTGTTGAAAACAAAAGGATTTAAGCGTGTAAAAACTTTGAGTCGTGGATCTTCCTTGGATTGTGAGCCTGGTACCCAGGTGTGCAGAGCACCAGGAGGGCCTCCTGGAACTCTTGTTTCCCATGGCTGAATTTGATTCTCCTGAAATTAGTGGTTTTCTTGCCAGGTGTGAGCAGGGAAGGTTCATTTGATAGCTTTTGTGGGACTCCTCATGAAACCTGAGCCCCTAAGTTCTTCTTAAGTACAGCTAAGTATGAAATACTAATACTGATTACAAAGAGTTTTTGACAGCAATACCTCTGTGCATGAGCATAATGTGGCTTTTAACAGAAGTGGGGATAGAACAAACTGAGAAACACTGGAAGAAGAGTTTGGGTTTCTGTGAGCAGCAGCTATGGGAAGAGGAGGAGGAGGGGTACTTGTAATGGGTATTTGCTTTAATAATAAATAATTAATCTCACCATAATGGTCCCAGACCTCCTCATATCTCTGGAAGATTTCTGAATGAGCCTTCAATGAACTCAAAAGAACCAAGATGGCGTAGTTATGGTAGTGCAGAGCTCTGTGCATGTTAATCAGTCTCTCAAAGATTAAAGACATCAAAGATCCAATAATACCTCATGGAGTCAATACGTATTTTTTGAAATTAATTCTAATTCCATCTTTTACTGTTAAAAATGAGAGGGAGCATGTGCAAATGTTTTGCCTGTGCATTGCTTTGCAGAATTATTCTATTAGATCAGCAGGCCATGGATGAATCATTAACATGCATAATGCAGGTTATTTTGTATGTGTGTTGGCTGAATGGGCTTGAACTGTGTTCTTTGTATTGATACAAAGCAAGTTCATGACCTGTACTGAGTATATTGATAGTGAATAGATTTGAAATATATTTCAAGGTATTACATAATCATTTACAAATAACAGAATACCTCATCCAACTCCTAGACAAGACAAGGAGCAGCTTCAATTGCTCTGATTGCTGCTGGAAGAGAAGAAAATTAATTTTGGAAAAATTGTGTATATTCCATTGTTTCTGATCTCAGTCTGGACATAAACAACAAAAATCTGTCACAGAACACTCAGGCACAAGAAGTTTTGAGACCACCTATCCTGGTTAGTCTTTCTGCTTGTTTTTTGGCACTTTTTGTCCATTATGGGCTTCTTTGGGCCAAAGAGAGACATTCATACTGCACAACTGGTTGACATTTAGGTTATTCAAGAAAGGCTGTCCCCCCTCACAAAGAACCTGTGAAAATAATAGTTGCTTCTGTAAAATAAATATGAGGAAAAAGTATAGTGCTATTGAAGGCAATATTTTCACTAACTTATTCTGAGAATTCTGCAGGTGTTAGCAGTGATACTAATATAAAGAAAAATGCATCATCAGGGTGATTTAAATTGAAACTGCACTAGAACAGTTGTAAACTTCAGTGTATTTGCAGTCACAAAAATATCAAGAACAAAAGGACAATCTGAGGTCAAGACTGAGAGTGTAACTGCCAAATTCAAACAGGTGAACACAGACTAAGGAAAAGGAAAACTTTTAGAAACACAAATAGCGCTTCTGTAAGGATGTAATTCAAAAAATAATGTATTCTTTTAGGTAAATGTGTAGGGGGGTTTTGCGATGCTTATTGCATAACAAGTAAGTTCTTGCTACCCTTTTTCAAAAGGATGTTGTGACAGCACCTGTCCAGTGTGCTTTGATCCAAAAACTGAATTTGGGAGTGTTGAGCGAGCAAAGGCCCCAGTTCATGTTCTGACAGTGCAAGGGGGCTCAGCTTCTTCACAAACTAGTTCATATCCAGTGGATCAGAAAAATGAGCCAACCATTTGTGACAGAGTGACAGCAGTCACAGCTTACTCTTGTATTTGGAAAAAATCCTTTAAAGAATCGTGAGAATGTGCCACTTGGGCAGTGAGGAAGGCATTAAGAAAGAAACTTTATGACCAAGGTGGTAATTGTGGTTCCTGACTGTTCTGCCCCTGTGCTTTGGAGTGGGGCAGGTGAGGTAGCCTGGTTCCAGCCATGCCTCTCCCTCCAGTCTCCTGTCATACTTGATATTTCTGCCTTGGCATGGAGTATGTCATATGGCAGAAAGGGTGGAAATTGCCAAATGAAATGTCTCTTAGTTTTAAAAGAAAGAAAATTACTGTCCTCCAGTAGCAGTCTGCAATAGCAAATGTGGCAAGTAAACAATGATAATGTTAGCTGAAATGTTCTGTGAATGTCTGCAGGATGTTGTAATAAACTTTTCCATTATTGGTTTCCCCAAACAATTTGCAGTCTAACAGCACTGGAGGGCTGCAGTAAACAGAGCAGTTCAGCTCTGCATTGTAAATGTTTTCTGTAATAAATACTAAATACAACATTTTTTTGAACAAGGAGAGAACATTCAAGTCAAGCCATCTCATTTCACTCACATTCCTTTGCCAAGTGTTTCCTTGGTCTGGCTTTCTACTTTCAGAGGTGCCTTGGCTCTAGAAGCCAAGTATCCTAGGGATTTAAATAGCATTTGGGTCCTCGGAATCTGGGCCACATTTGGGATGCTGTTCTGTTCACCAGAAGTGGTGTGAAAAAAACACATCAGATTGGAGTGAATGAAGGAACAAAAAGAGCCACGACTGCTCTGTGGCTCAAAAGCAGAGGGAGGAATCCAGGCATGAATGTTCTGAGAGGCAGAAGCCCCATTTGTAGATAAAACTGCTGTGCTCTGCTGGCTTTTAAACTTTCAAAGTGTTGGCACTCTGTCCTCTGTTTTTGGCTGGTGTTTTGGGATAGACGTGTGGAATGTGATGCAGCAGGGGGGTGGGAAATTTGGAAGGGATTGGAAGATGGAAAACAGAAGGAGCTGGCCCAAAGGAGCGAGCTGTGCTAGTTCCCTACTACAGGGTGGAGAAGATGTTTCTAACACTGATACAGAGGCTTAAGCTCCTGAATGGCAATTACCAGTGCAGTCTATAGGTAGAAATCATTCCTCAAACTGTAGCATTTTTCCTCCTGTCACTTTAAGCAAGCATTTTTCACTCACAATGCAGAGCAAATCCAGCTTTTCTTTTGTCTGGAGTTGTTTGAATCCACTGAAATAATAAAGGATTTCTGGGAACTGCTGCTTTGCATCTTTTTTTTTCCAAATGGTGCGAAGATACAGATCTGTCCCTAAGAGTCAGAATGCCATAAGGAAAGAAGTTGGATCAAAATTATTTTCCATTACTGACATTTCTTTGTCTGGTAAAAGTAATTTACTCAAGTTTACAGGATAGTTTCTCTCCCAGTTTCATCAGTGTGTCTCATAGGTTTTCTTACCTCGGGAAGGTTACAGTTGTGGCTTTCAGGACTGCTGAAAGAACATTTTTGGAGGCATCAAAAGCAGCCAAAGCAGTTCTCCCATATTGCTATTAAACAGCAGTTAAACAGCTTGGGCACTGAGGCCAGGAAGGGGGGGCTGTTTGATAATGCAGGCTATTATCTGAAGTTTCCAGTTTGAGACTGTTTTCCTTTTGTTTGTGCAAGTGAGTTTAAAACCTGTACTCTGATACTAGTCCAACCAGATCTCACCAAATATAAATAATGTATAGTAGGGTCCTGGTTTTGTTTAGGATTTAGGCTGCTGTGCTTCTGCTCTTGCTGGATACCTAGAGGGCAAAATCAGGGTTTCCTGACTTCAGAACTGACTGCTGGCAGATAGGACTTCATAAAATTTAACTCTAGCTTAGCTGAAATCCTCTCAGGAGCACGTGCAAAAATATGTTTTGCCATCCTGAGGCTGACAAGCCAAGGTTTTCCTGCTTTTGGAAGGGTGAATGAAAGCTGAAAAACAGAAGTGATCTGAAAAAGCAGTATTCCTCCTTTCTCTGCAGGGTAGGAAAAGCAGACCTGGGAAATGCTGCTTTTCAGCAAGAACCACCCCAACCATTACCTCAAATATCCTGTTAGTCTCAAAGGGGATCTTGATTTTCCAGGGCTCTGTTGGAGGAAAAGGGAACAGTGGGACATGAGCGTTACAGACGTTAAATTAGCTGGTGATGGTCCAATATGAAAGAGGCTATGCAAATGTAAGAGCATTTAATTATGTAAAAGTGATGTACCTGTAATTGCATCTCTAATTAATACTGTAATTAATATTATTATGATATTAATTTTCTTGGTGCTTGTCTTGGTACATCCTTTTTCAAAGGGCATATTGGCAGTGTCTTTTGGAGAATCTTGAGAATGTACAGCCTTATGCTTCCTGTTGGAAGTCACAAATTCTAAAAAATAGCATGCAGCCTAATGTTGAATGGTTCTGGGAAATGAAAATGAGATTCTGTTCAAATGTGTGCTGTGAACTGGCATGAGCTGGTTCTCTCCTTCGACCTTCTTGCACTGATTTTCAGCGTGTTGATGCCCTGACTGAACCTGTCAGGCAACCAAGAGACAGAGGTGATGCTCCAGCAGAATTGACAAGGAAGAGAATTATTTCTTCTACTGGCAGCATGGATTTATAATGGTCTAAAATGACTTTAAAACAACAATCTCAGTGAGTTTTTTTTCCCTATGAATTTGAATACAAACCAGCTCTCTATGACCAGTTACTAACATTGTTTGGATTGCTGCTGTTCAGCAGTTGGCTTTCTAGTCATGTGATTCCATGGAATTTGGATCTAAGATAACTTTTCTTTTCCCCTAACATTTTCAGTTAGAGAATACATCTGACCATCTAAATGCTTCTTCAACTACCGTTCTCAAATTAAAGTTTTGTGTTTTCCTCTGTTCACATACTTTTTGCTTTTATATTAATTGCAAGGTTTCAAAGGGACGTATAAACATTAGTAAAATATTTCACAACTTACAAATTATGTGCAATTGTTATTCTAGTACGGTGGCTAGGGAAATCTGAGACCTTGTGAATTATTCAGATGTGTGTCATAAGGCTGCAAACGGGAAACAGAGAGAGCCTACACAGATGAGTGCTATGAGCTCTGACTGACTTTGAGGTTAGTCCTGCTTTGAATGGGCTCCCAGCCAGATGACCTTTCAGGGTCTTTTCCAGGCTAAATTATTAAAGCACGTGTGTGGTTGGGGTGCAGTGTCACCTCAGTCCTGGATGCAATGTAGATATATAAGCAAATAGCAGTGGGTGAGGTATTAAAGCTAAAGAGAAGCTGAAGTATTACATTTTTGTGTAATCTAGTAAGGAGAGACATTTTCTATAAGGGTAGTTATAATCAAAATTTTTGTTCAAAATGCTAAAAATCAATTAAAATTTGATTTTTAAATTTAAAGAATCAATTTAAAAAACCTCCAACTTCTACAAATTTAAAATTTTGCTCCTTTTCTAAGTGACAGCAATCAAACAGAAATTAATAATATAAAGTGGGAAGTTGATAATGAATACGTTATACTGTGGCTACGTTGGCTGAGCAGAACAGAAAAGCTATTTAATATAAATGTTTTCCTTTTGCTTTGGTTATGTTGAATTCATGTTTTAGATGTTGCATCTTTCTTTTTTTTCAGATTTTTTTTTTTAAAGAAAATCATAGGAAGGAAAACATGAACATTCTGTTTAACTGTATGTCTCAGAACCTAGCTTAAGAGACATTTGCCAATATGAACATTTTGTCACTCGGACACTGATGATGCATATATGCTCTCCAAAAGTATTTATAATAGATTACCATTGTAGCCTTTTGCTCCTGAGTATTTTGTGGTAGTTCTGATTTGTGGAAAAAAAGAAAGTTATATTTCCCAAATTATTTTTAGTAATTTTTTATGTGGGTTAATGCTTACTTTTATCCCTAAACTTGATGAAATCAGTAACCTGCCATGGGTATTCAAATAACTAAATGGTATTAATTTAAAAGGTATTTAGTAATGTTCTGCACAAGTTTTTTCCTCTGGTTTCAGTAGACTTGTACTTTAATGTGCTACAAATAATGAGATGTACCATGATAGACCCAATGAAATATTTATGTAAGAGAAAGCATTAAAATAACTTGTGATAGCAACAGTACTATTGTTTTGTATTTTTGAATCTCAAAGTATGTCCCAGAGTCTGGTGGATCTGCATTAGCACAGCATCCAGCACCGTGGGGTTGGACCTGTAAGGAGGATCCTTACAAGAACACCGTGTGCATTCTGAGGGTTTTCCCTTAGAGAAGCTCTTGTCTGCCTTAGTTTTGCTGGAAAAGGCTCTGGTTTTTGCTCTGTGAGAGCATTTGGTTTATGGAGCAAAGCGTGGTAGGTAGGGATGATCAGGAGGTTTGCTTCCCAAAGACACACTTAACTTGTGATTAAATGCCTGTGTAAACACATTTTTCATTCCCTGTCAGAGGGGAGCTTCGTGCTGGCTTTTTGTCCTCTTATACACATACCCAGAATATTCCAATGGTTATCATTTTGCTACAGACAACTAGTATCTATGAATATAACAAATCATCATCAGCATAATGCATCCTGGGAGCTACATCTGTCATCAGTCATTCTTTTATTTTGCTGCAGTCTAGCTGAGGGCATTTTGATTTTTGTCAGGAAACACTGAGGAGCATAAAAATCTCTGTTGAGAGGCAAAAGCATTATGTGCAATTATTTAAAGTTGTAAATAGTAGGAGCTACATTAAGCAAGCTGTATAAAAAGACTGCGAGATCCATTTAGCTGGATTCTTGGTTTTAGTTGCCAAACACACTATTTTTTTTTTAATTGGTGAGATACATATATATGTATTTTAGATATTTTGCAGGAAGTATTCCCTGGAGCTTGGCTTCAGTAGATTTTCTGCCTGGTTTCACTTGAGTGCAGTAAGCTGCTAAAGCTTTCAGGCTCATTCAGGAACCATCCTTCTGGGTTAGCGGGTTAATTGTTCGTCGTGTTGGTGGCAGGGCTGGGCACAAGTCAAGGAGAGGGAATAATTTCCTTGCTGTGCAGGTGTCAGGGCTGGGATGCTGAGCTGTGCTTGGGCAGCTGTGCATGGACACTGCCCCGGGCTGGGCAGGGAGTGGCCGTGTCCCTGAGCCCCTGCTCTGCCCAGGCTGGTGACACTGAGGAGCACCAGCTTTCCTGACTCGGGCATGGGGAAATAAATCCCATTCTGCCATGGTCTTACTATAGTATGAAACAGAGGAAAGTAAAACAGACTGGTAGTTGAAGCCTTATTTACTAATCTAGTAAAATAATTAGTGATCTGTTTTAATAGTGATTAAAAGAGTCTCGTAAAATTATCAATGGGTATATAAAATTGTCAATAAATGCTGTTAGTTTTAATGTGTTTTCAAATCAGATCTTTCCAAATTTTCAAGCTGAATCTGGCATCAAAACAATAATTTGGAGGTTTTTTCCCTGACACTTTATTAATAATTATGAAATAAGATGAATATAAAATAATAAAGAAATCAGATATAAATAATCGGATCTTACTTTAAATTGAAGTTTCCAGTTGTACAAGCTTTCAATCTCTAGAGCAGCAATTCAATTTGCAGCAGCTAGAATGCTCTGGGAAGACACGGATCTTTATCAGCCCTGAGGGCTGAGTTACCCTGAAGCAATCTGTTTTTTATCATCATTATTTGGGGCAAATAATTTATTGTGCAGACCTGTCGGGTTGCTTGGCCTCTCCAGAACAATACAGCTCCTGAGCAAGATATTGGTTCTTCTGCCACCAAGTGGTTTGATTGTGCTGCTCAGAACCCACGACCATTTTAAGAAAGGTGCACTGCTGTGAAAACAGACCATGAACCATCACGATTGTTTTGGTTCTGATGATCAGGCTTCAACTTAAAGATTTGTAAATGTTAAACTTCAAATTACATGTTTAGAAAAAAAAAAAAGGCAAACACATTTCATTCAGTAAAATTGCTCTTTCTTCTGCTGGGATTTACTGTAAATTACATGTTTTTGCCTTAGCCTTTTCCCCTGTTGAAAACTAATAAAGATCTTTGATGTTTGAGAGCACTATTAGGCCCTAAATTTTGTTGTCAGAACTGAAATTAAAATGTCCAAAACCAAGGTTGAACTGTACTCATTAAACCTTGTTTCTTTTTTCCCCATTCACTCCAATGTATTAAAAAGTTAGTCTTTGCTTAAAAAATACAGGATTATGCCCACTGTCTATTTAACAATTTCTATTTCAGTGGAGAGATTTGTAGAAACATGTCTGCAGATGGGTTCCTTATGATTTTTGCTGCAAATTCCTTTTTTTTTTCTATTCATAGGATTCAAAATTGGACCTTCAATATGAAAACTAAGCTGCAAAGAGCAGACTTGGCATGTTTTTTACAAGGGTATCTACTTGTCAGACCTATTGCTTTTCTTTCCTTCTTTCCATGCTATTTTCACACAGCTCCTTCAGATTCCTTGTCAAAATAACCAGCTGCCATAAACCCCGTGATTATTACGTAAGCCGTGCTGCTACTGAAATACTCATTAACATGGGAAGGTACATGTCATTTCACACCATGCATTGTCTGAAATTATAATTTTTGTTCTGAATAAGCTTTTTACTTTTACTCCCCTGTAATAAAAGATATTTTTAGTAGAGGGGATGAAACTGAGTTTGAGCGCTGAAGTATGGGGTCTATGTGAGCAGGCAGATTTGAAAGGTGTAATTAAATCACTTAGCTCTTTTTTTATTAACTCTACTGAGCCCTACCTCTGAGGCTCAGTCATCTCCCTTCTACTGTTAATGTAGTTAGAATATGTTCAATAATAAAACCTGATTCTTTTAATTGATTTTGCAGATTTTGAAGCATTCAGAAAAACCTTCTTAGACAAACCGTCTTAGGAGTTGATTCTCAGTGCTCATTCCTTGATGCTTGAAGCACTAGGTTTTATATTCATGTATTAATCAACTGAGTTCTGTTGTAGGATGTTTTTAGGTCATGTTTTGATAGACCCACGCACCCTGTGAAGATTTTCTTAGATGCATTTTAGTACATTTCTACTGTGCAGATGGACATTGTGTGTACATATTGAAAGGTTTCAAAACTGTTTTGTAAAATACAATGAAAGATGCTTTGCTAAAGAAATAATGGTTTTTGCAAAGTGCTAGCACTTTCCGCGTACACTGGGAGCAAATTCCATACTGCTGAGTATTGCTTGGGCAGATAAGGACAGGCACCACAGCCAAAACGATTCAGCAAAGTTTGAAAATGCAGAAAAACCTTGATTTAAAGAGCCAAAAATATAATCCTTTTACATTTTCTTTAAACTAGGTCATAGGTTCAGAAGCAACTCTTCATAGAATCTTTAAGTAAGTTCTGCTGAAAGGAAAAGGTAGTGCATTCACCTGAAACAAATAATATGCTCATTAACACTGTGTGTGTGTGAGCTTTCTCACCACAGTAATGTATTTTATCATTCTGGAGTCTCTATTTGAAAAGGAAACTCCATATTCTGGTCACTCTCTAAAGGAAACCCATTAATGGAGGTGAAAGGACAACAGTGCAAGTAATAACAGCTTGTAGTGTCATGTGTCTGTGTCACAACATCTTAAATATAAACCAAACTTCTTCTATTCGTTTAAAATTTATGTAATATTTTACATATTGTTCTTCTCTGATTTTCAGGTAGTCTCTTCATGTAAATTATAGCATTCATTGAAGGCAGTTTGGTGGGTTATTTATGACTGGGTGGAAAAAACCCAAGTAATTGAAATCTTGTATCCATTAAATAATTTTTTTAACTATGGCAATTGACACTTATATAATTGAAAGTTACCTTGAATGTTTTTCCAGAAAAACAATTCCTGTTAGCTTTCCATACTGAGCATACATGAATTTATGTGAGTGTCTGAGGGTAGCATTTTGGAGCTACTTAGAACAAGTAGCATGAGTTAAAAAATAACACACTGTGCAACTTCTGGTTATGATAAAATATATCATCATTCCAGACTACTGTCACAAGGCAAAGTGAGCTCCTAAAATTTCTAATTATATGTTGGATCATGTCTTAAAGTCTTCAGGGATTTTAAAATTTATGCAATATTTATGGGTTTTAGACCTACGACTGAAAGGTTGGTTCAGCTTGGAGCCTGGAATAATGGGATGTTTGAATTGCTGTGTTCAAAGCTTTGGTTGTCTTGATTATGAATCTTCTTATTTTCAGAATTCTCAGGATTTTTATAACTCCTTCAATAATGGATTTTAATTATTATGATCTTTTATAATTTTAAACATTAACATATTTCTTTAGTATTTAGACAGGCTTGTTTCCTAGGAATTGCCTTTCTCAGAAATTCCTTTCTTAAAATTTCTAAACGTTACTTCCAATTCTTAGTAATTCAGCAACAATTGGAAGCAGAGCACTGATTCATGGACTGTCACTAAACTGAATAGTCTTGAAAAGCCTCAAGCACTAAGAGGAGTATTTTCTGCAAGGGGGAAAACAAAACACTTCTACATGATGCTACCTCTTAGGAAATTTGGTTATGGTTTTGTTCAAAAAGCCCAATAGTTACACCTGTGTGTAACAGACCAGGTTAAAGGTGGCAATAAAAGTTGTATCACACTTGCAGGAGAGAATTTGCAGTAGTAAAGTTTATGAGAGGGAATCTCTGTGTTGGTAAATATGCTTTCTTCTGCAGTCTTCCAGATTTCCCAAATCATACGTGATTATAAATTTCACAGAGAGAGGAGGGCACAGCAGAACTGTGTACATCTCTTCTGTCATCAGACTTGACTGTGTATGTATCTATAGGTGCCCATGAAATATGTATGTTAAATAAAAATATTTTTGAAATATTTTCTGCATAAAACATCCATCTCCCTGTGCTGAAGGCTCCATTTAGGAACATCAGCTCTGGTCTGGGGAGATGCCCACAGCATGTGCTGCTTTGCAGCTGGGTTTCTGCCAGACTGGAGTCCAGCTCGAGCTGCAGGTAAAACATGGGCTGAAGTGCTGAGCCTTCATTAGAGATGTGATCTTACTGCTGCAAATGAGTTTTAAACTATGCAAGCACTGTGCTTAAAAATACTTATCTGCACTGGTCGTCCTTGAAAACTAGTGAATGAATCATGATCTGCTAGAAAGATGTGATAACCAAAATTAAACCAGAAAATCCTGAACTCCTCTCATCAGAAATATCTCCTTTCACAGTAAACTGTAATCACTAAATTTAAAAAGTTGTCTGATTTATCTGCCCGCTTGCCTACCTGTTACATTGTAAATTGTATCTGAAAATCTTGTTGGTTTTGATGTCGACTGTTTTGTTAGCCCTAGATAAGAAGGAAAGGGGAAAGAGAAGGGGGCCATCATGGCCAACTCAGTGGAAGTAAAATCACAACTTTTATAAGTGGGGTATTAGAAATAGCTTTTTAGAAATAAGTTTCGAAGTTTTGTTCTTCCAAGACCCCGAGATGGAGGAAAAGGGAGACCTGGTGGGTGACAGTGCTAGAAGAAAGAACTGATCATATGAGAAATTCTGTTTCTCAGGAGCTAGACTTAGAGGAAAGAACAACATCATTGCATGTAAATAAAAAGATAAGTTATTTTTTAAAATTAACAAATGAGTCATTATTGCTGTAGTCTAGTATAACCTGCTACTTTATTTTAAATAGGAGGAAAGTTTCTATTTTAATTTCTTAAGAAGTCTCATGCTTGCTGGGAGATTTTTGCTTTAATTTTGTTATGTGTAAGCTATAAAGCACCTTAAAAACCTGTTCCAAAGAAGTGTTCTTCTGAGAACCATTTCTTTCTTTATTTTATATGTGCAGGGACAGATTACTTTTGTGTGAGTTTACAGCAATATAACTCAAAACTCCTGGCAGTTTATCAGAGTTGGTCCCTGACCAAGACCATTGTATTTTAGCATGTGTGCAGTTTGTGTCTGAGGGGGAAACAGCTGTTTTAGAGGTAGTTTTAGCCCCGTAAAGAAATGAGTGGTGGGCTGAAAGAGTTCCTGTGTTAGGACCAGTGGTGTAACACCATGTTAAAAAGGATCACTTACCAGGAGTATTTCAGTGGCTATTAATAGGAGTTCACCCTCTTGTTGCACGTGTGACCAGACAGATGATGTTCTGTAATGTCAGCAGGAAGCTGCACATTTGTGAGAATGAAAGGAAGAGGAAAGTGTGATACAGATAAAACTAGGGGTCTTGACTGGTCAGAAGGCAAGTGTTCCTTGCATCTAGTGCAGATTGTCCTATTAGTTAAAAAATTATAAATGCCCAGGCCAGTTTATTTTGATGGTGATTCAAAACATGCTTCTGGTGCAATGGTAGAGCCACACAGCTCCTGTGTTCTGATGGCAAGCAGAAATGATTTGCTGATTGCTCATACTCAAAACTGGGATCTTACTACTTTTGATTTGTGATGCAGCTTTCTATTTCTTTCTAAATAATTTACAATTAGTTTTCATCAAAACCACAGCTTTGGCACAACAACTATAAAGTTTCAATTGGCTTCTCTTAAACTAAGATTTATTTTTGCCCTTGGTTTCCAGGAATACTTTCTATCCTGTTTTTCTTCCTTCTGGTAAAGATAAGTACAATGCAGAGGGAGGATCATATTCATGATTTTGTGTCTGTCTTTCCATCTAAGGGGCAAGTGTAATATGTGTTGCTTGCTGGAATAGATACAGGAATAATAATTTTAAATAAGTCTAGATGCTGCTAATAATAGTGCTAATGCTTGCTCAGATGAATGCTTTCTTCCCCTCAATGTTCTGTTTGGGCTGACTGAAAATCACTTAGTGACATCTAATTTTCTTGGCCTATTTCTTAACTTTTTCCCCACCATGGAACAAGGGGCATTGTGTCTACTAAGATGATGTTATTGCATGTGGGAGAGGAAGCAAACTGATTCCACAATATGGACATCATGGTCCAAGTTCCCAAATAAAGGCAGCCATTCTGAGTACCTCTGGGTTTGGATATAGGATTTAAGACACTTACAATGCATCTGAGTTCAGACATTTTCACTGTATCCTACAAAATCTGAACTTTCTAGCATAAGCTTGTTGTAGTGGTTCCAAAAATACAGGATCACAAAATTGGTAATTGGCAATTGACTGGTTTAGATTCACGGTGTGATATCAAATTTTCAGATTCAGTAGGGTGTTCCAAATACATCAAAAAGTAAGATTTGTTTTCATGTGTTGGAAGGGAAGATTATTTGGAGCTTTAAAAATCTTGAGGATTTGTAGCGAAGACTTTTTTTTTTTAAGAGATTTTTGGAGTGCTCAAATCTTGAAATGCCCTGTTTCCATTTCCCTGCAGTTCTTTTCCACTTGTTAAAAAACATCTTTATATGATTTTTCTCTTTGCTAAAGTCTTTTGGTTATGACTTTCCAGAAGTGGAATAAAGAAAAGGTCAGATTATAAATGTGATTTTATTTTGTTTAAATTAACTTTTTTTTCCACCTTAATTTGTATTTCTTAAAATGCATTCAGTATTTTTATTTGGCTACTGTATGCTAATGGCAAAGATTATTTTTTGATTAAAAAAAATTTAGACAAATCTTCAACACGTAAGAATATATTTTTGATTTTCAATAGATAGTCACTAAAGGAAGAGGTTTCATAGGGTACATTAGCTCTTATTTGTGATTTCTGATGGCAAAAATTTTAGTGTGTGGCATAATCTCTTTCTTAGGATGTTTTTGCCTCAAGAAGGAAGCGCATTTTTTCTGAATTAAATTGATTGTAATAAACTAATTCATGACTGCTGTGATGTATCATGGAGAGTCAAGTTAGAGGCTCCAGCTGTAGAGCAGGCAAAATTGTTTGAGGTTTTGTTTTTTCGGTTTGTTTTATTTTTTTAAAGGAGCCTCTCTCTGGATGTTCTTTTTCTAAAGACAACCAGCGTTAAAAGGATTTTCTCGAGGAACTTCTGACACCTTCTTAGGTAATTCACACTGAGAGAAAGTGAGTGGGAAATCAAAATCTCTTTGAAAACAACTTGGAAGTGCTGCCATATGTCTTATTCTTGAGATTATACAGGGTT
>VWZP01001401.1:174460-342827 GCA_013396995.1 Dicaeum eximium | reverse complement strand
AAAAAAAAAAAAGAAAAGAAATATATATTCAGTCTCCAGCTTTCAACTGCCACATCCTTCAACCAGACAGTTCTGGGATCTGTTAAATTAAATCTCCATCCACCACACTTTGCAACTTGTGAATTGATAGATGATACAGCTTCCTGTGGTGGTATTTAAGTTTACCATGGGAACAGCTAAATCAGTGACAGCAGCAATAAGAAGGCACTGAATATATTTTTTCAACTTACAGCCAGCTGACTTTCACATTCTTATTCAGCAACCTGATAAGGCTACGTTAAAATGAATTATGTAGTGTTTGAATATGAGCAGAGGTGCTGGCAAAGCAAGGAGGACAGAAAGGTTTGGAGATAATGGGCTATGATCTGAATTTTTAAGAAAAGGTTTTTTTAAAGTGTCTGCCATCTCTTGACTTGTTAATAAACAAAACAAGAAATGGAATGAAGTTTTAGAGGTTAGTACTTTACAATTGCTAGAACATTTTGTATCTTTCCAGCTTGGACACGGACAATTAAGGTTTCTTTTTTTATCTCTACTGTAAGTAAACTGAGCCAAATTCTCCTGGATTTTATGTGTGTCTCTGTTCTCTGGCGTAAGTGTAGAGCTGTAACCAAAGATAGATATTATCCTCATGTGGCTATGCATTTAAAGCATTAAGTTGTACAAATAGTTGTCCTTTGTGCTGCAGTCTCCTTGTCATTCTCCTGGCTCTTCACAGATTTTGGTTGGACCCAATCCTCCTTGTGTTCTGCACAGGTTTCTAGATGAGTTTTGTGCTGTCAGTATTAGGAGAACTTACCTGATGCCTTAGATTATCCACAGGTATCACTGGTGTGAAGACAGGGTCAGTGCTAAATAGAAAACAGGTACAGCACTGGAATAATAAGAGAAAAATAAAATCAACAATCATTCCAAGAGCTGTTTTGTCTCTGTTTTCATTGCCTGATTTAGTTTCTGGAGTATGGAGAAAGTTGTTTGGATCTTTAAGGAGTATTTTATTTGATCTTTGTTCTGAAGAAGAAAAGAAAATGATTCCGAGCTTTTTTTTTTAATTGTATTTCTCTCTCACACAGATACGCAACCCAGAGTTTAATAAGTATTTTTCTTGAAAGACTTACAGTTTTAAGAAATGTTAGAAGAACGTCTTCTCCTGCACACATTAATCCTTGTATGAAGTCTTCACATATATTTTGAAAGTCAACCTTCAGTGAGTGCTGAGGGCATTTGTTAGTACTGAACTGCTTTCTGTTTTAGGAAGTAGCAAAAGGTGACTTGTGGAAGGAGAAGAAGTAGAAAAGCTGACTTTCTCTACCTGTTCTTCTGCATAAACAGTTTAAATTAGCTTTAACTATCATGAATCTAAAGACACAACACATGTGCTGGGGTTTTTTAAGTTAGTTGTTTCAGCGAATTTGATTGGCAATATCTTCGGGAAAACCTTAACAGTCTAACATATTTTCTTTCATCATGAGAATATCCAATCTGTTAGAGCACTGTAAGACAGATATTTAGATTCCTGTGGAAAAGGCATGGATCTTGAGTGCTTTTCTGTAGCTAACTCTGTACATGTATATCTGCTAGTTCTTATGTATGAGCTTTCTGTAATAAGGAGAGTTAACTTTTCTGTATAGCAAATGAGTAGAAAGGAAATTAATTGATTAACAATAATTCTGAACTCTGATTGCCCTTGGAGTTTGGGCCATTGACAGATGTGAGCTGTGTTGCTCACAGTTCATCCTACAGGGAGGAAAAGGAGTATTCTCTGGTGTGCTCTCTTTCACCAACCCTATGTTCCCTTTTATTCCTCCCTCCCTTTTCTTTCACGTCCCATTTTTCTCTGAGTTTTCTTTCTCCAAAGTGAGAGGTTTAAAACTCTGTCAGATTCCATTTTGGTCTTTTTTTTTTTTCCCCCTCTCAATTCCCATGCTAAGTCACCTCATTATCCAACATCCCACTCTTCACACTTGCCAGCTGCTTCCATCAGTAAGTTTTTAAGCATTCCTGAATTTTACATCAATTTTAGAGAACTATGAAAAACAAAATACATCTCAATCAACACATCTGTTGCCTCTTTGAAGGCATTTTGCCAATTCTTTTCCTCTGTGAGTATACTTTTCATTAGAGACTTAATCTGACATAGGTCAGGTAAAACAGCTCAGGTCTCATTAGATTCCTTCAAGCAGATGATGCTTCAACATTTTTCTGAAATTCTGACTCAGTTAGAAATTATGTGACCAGTTAAGCATATTTTCATAAGCCAGAAGCACTTTGCATTTCATGTGCAAGTTTGAGCCACATGCTCCCCAAATCACTGAAAATGAGAAAGACACCCATGGGTCTGTTTTACCAAAGGTTGGAGAATAGGGGCTAAATGAACCTTGCAACTAGGACATTTGGAATATAAATAATAAAGCAAAGGTTAGAAATAAGTACACTTTTAGAACTTGGCTCAAATAGAGTCTTGTCTTTTAACCATCTGTGAGTTTTATACAGTAAGACACAAAGTTAGTCCAGCTGTAGTGGGTCAACCCCAGCCAGGTGCTGCAACAGGACAGGGGAGAGGAGTACTACCAAAGGCTCATGGATTGAGATAAAGACAGGGAGACAGGACTCTGTGGGGAGTGTTTTTAGGGCAAAACATACTTAACCTGGGGAAATTAATTAGATTTGTTGCCAATCAAATCAGAGAACCATAGTGAGAAATAAAACCGCATCTTGGAACATCTTTCCCCCACTCCTGCTGTTTTTCCAGGCCCAACTTAAGACCCAAATCCTCTACATCCTCTCCTCCAGCAGCACAGCAGGACAGGGAGTGGGTATTGCATCAGTTCACCACACTTTCTCTCAGGCTCTTTTCTATCCAGGGAAGGGCTCTTCCCACTCTTCCACTGCTCCAGTCTGGGGCCACTCTTGTGGGAGATACTGTCATGAACTTGCCCAATGTGAAACTTCTCACTGGCTGAGGTTTGTCACAAACTGCTCCAGCGTGTGACCCTCCCACAGGGTCACAAGTCCTGCCAGCAAACCTGCTTCAGCATGCACTTCTCTTGCCGTGGGTCTCCACATCCTGCTGAGGTCCTGCTCACAGAGGCTTCTTATGGGCTCACAGCCTCCTTCAGACATCCCCCTGCTCCAGTGCGGCGTTGTCCACAGGCTGCAGGTGGATCTGAGCTCCACTGTGAACCTCCATGGGCTACCGGGAAATCGGCTCTCTCACCAAGGTCTTCACTGTGGGCTGCAGGGCAGTCTGCTGTGGCACCTAGAGCAGCTTCTTCCCTTCCTTCTTCACTGAACTCGCTGTCTACAGCGTTGTTTCTCCCACATATTCTTACTTTCTCTGTCTGCTGTTGCACAGTGGGATTTCTTCTGTGCTGTTTTGTCACCTGGACGTTTTATGAGTTTTCTAGGTGAAAGCCTACTGAGGTTTTCTTCCTAGGAGAAGCTCATTTTCTCTGCACAGATTTCTGTAAGCAAATCTCTCTGGACTGTGTGTTCAAGGACAAATGTGTTCTTTTGCCCTGTCTCCCATGGGGGAGACATGGGGGATGGGAGCCTTCCTTTTCTCAACCTGTGATATAGAGAATTGTTATCTCTCTGATTTTGTAAGCATTTTCTGGCATTCGAGCAGTTTGGGTACTGAGCATGAAGACGAAAAGATGTTAGCTCATAACCTGGCACATATAGCCCAAATTCCTTCTGAACAATGGAGTCATTTTAATAAATCATATAAACCCTCTGATATTGGAGTCAAAGAGTCCTGATTCACCCCCACCAGGACTCCAGCAACAATACTGCTTAAATACCTAAAGCCAGAGGCGCTACCCCTGTCGCTGATGGGCTGAGCCTCATCTAGCATGGGTCTGTCATGCACCCAGCTGGCATTTGTGGATGGAGGGGAAGCTTCTGGCAGGTTCTCTCAGGAGCTGCCTCTGTAGCTTACCACCACCACCACCAAAACCTTGCCATGTGAACTCCATACTGATTTGTATTGATTTGATTTGTATTCATGTATCCAGTATAGAGAGACAAGCACAATTTTCCATAATGTATTTGGGGTGGGGTGTGCATTTGTGTCACATTTTTCAAGTGTTCCTCCATAACCTGAGGGCTAGCTGTGTGTTGCTTAATTTAACAAGAGCCGAGGTTCTCATGTGATGTGTATTTCAGCAAGCACACTGTACAAAACCTCAAATGCTGCAAAATTTTGTTGGGAATCCTAAGGACCTTCAGAGAGATCCCTTAACTGTTCTTTTGCACAAAGGCCTGCAAAAAATCAGCACTATATTTATAGGTAGCTACCTGATACTACAAATCAGAGGACATGATGGACCTGGTAGGAACTGCATGGTAGGACCCCAATTCCTTCTAGAATGAGTTAACACTCTGATCTCCCCTCATTGCTCAATTTTTTAATTGTTGTGTAGGGTTTGAACAATAAAACATTCTGTATATTGAAATCCAAAGCAAATGTGAAAGACATTAAAGCTTCTCTTGTTTAATCTTGTCACTGAGAAATGCTTCTTCTGCCAATAATAGGTTATGACGGGACATCATGACAGGAACAAGGGGTCATCTCCTTGTTCCTGTCATGTGTCAGTCACCTCCCCAGTAAAAACCTATATAATACATTCAGGTTCTACTGACAACATGTAGACTCATCACCTGCAGTTCCCTCATGTTGTGTCCATTAGCCTGGCAAGGACAAAGAACATACTGTTTAGCACTTGTGCCCATTTTTACCATGCATTAAATGCGTAGGATTAACATCGTGCAGGGCAGGTATTTAGTGCTTTAAATATTGGAAAGTTTTCTTTGCAATCCATGGCAGAGTGAATATGCTCTTTTTTATAGCCACATCCAGAAATTCTTTGTTGGACTGGGGTGTGAATGTAGTATGCTGACAACAAATCATATCAAGTACTTCAGGATTTAAGTAAGATATTTATTACTGTTTTCTGAGTGGAAATTTGTAGTAATGTATGTATTGTTGAAAGACATAGATGTGATAGTTGCCTTAATAGCACTGCTTGTGAGTCAGAGATGTTCTTAGTTAAGCTTTTGTTGTGTGCTTGGGGGGAATATCAGAATAAGGAAAATTCCTCCCACGTTTGCAAGAAAGACAGTGGAAAGAGGGAGGGAATTCTTTTGCTGCTGCGTTTTGTCTCTTGCAATTGATTGCAAGAGCTGCCCACTTAGGAAATGGGCAAGATGAGGCTGTTGGTAGA
Organism: Dicaeum eximium; assembly: GCA_013396995.1. NCBI lineage: Eukaryota > Metazoa > Chordata > Aves > Passeriformes > Dicaeidae > Dicaeum > Dicaeum eximium. The sequence goes on along the minus strand of VWZP01001401.1, from coordinate 337,602 downwards.
GGATGACAAGATTGTCATAACATAGTCCTTACTAATAGATAAACTAGAAAGAGTAGTGACATGTTGGAACACTGGTGTGTGTTATGGGTTGTATATTGGGCCAAAAATGGAAAAAATTTTGTCAGATGTTATCTTTTTGGTGACAGCTACATCAGAGAACAGTCCTTTCGAGGTATAACACTTATCTCTCTCACTTGTTTTCTTCAGTTCATCAGTAGAGTTGTGAAAAATTAAATCCAAAGGTTTGATTGCCTTGTTTTAATATGTCATACTGCTTGGGGTCAAATCCTCTTTTGTTTATTAGATATATAACTAAACCCATCAGTGTGTTTAGCTACATGAAGGTACAGCTACTTTGTGTCTTACTGCTTTAGTATTGTTGGAAGGGAGAAGTAATTTCCAAATTTTAAAGTCTTTATTTTAATTAGTTGAAGAATAACATTATCATTACCTGGAAGTATAAGGAAAAAGAAGTCTGCATATCACTGCAATTCTCCCTGCTCTTGAAGCTTCCTCTGGCTTTCATGAGCATTTTTTGAGCAAAGTAATGAGGATTCTGTGCTTTTTACTTTGTACCAAAATCAGTCAAACTGAAAGGATTCCTCCTGCTTGGGAAAAGGAAGCTGCTATGCAATCTTCTCTGGCTGTCTCAGTTATTTCATGGGCACTGTGGGAGGTTCTCTGAATCACAGTCAGTCCTGTAGTGGGCTCCCCCTGCCCTGTGGAGGATACAAGCAAACAGTTAGTACTTTATGGAGAAACAAATAAAGAAAAAAATTAAAAAGCAAAACCACTTCTCTAATTGTAGGTAAGGTTTCACTGCCACTCTGAAGTACCTTGAATCTGTGTCATGTATATCACAGGCTTGAGCTTGCTGAGGGTACAACCTTTATAAAACCATGTTTTGAAAGCCATCTTCTCTGACCTATGTAGGTTATGCCTCACAGATCCTTAATGTGGTTGTATGGAATTTTAATATAGAAATTTTAAGTACAAGGGTGCTTTGTTAACATGCATTTCAAAGCTTGGATAGAAACAAATTGTTGCTATCAGGGTGGGGATGTGGAAATGGAATCAGCAAGACAACTTTGAGATTTAGTAGCTTAAGGCAGTAAGTGGTTTTCCTTCCCTTTTTTGCCTTCATATACCATGACTTTTCTGTAGCTAGCATGTGACTGGGATATCTGCAGGGTCCTCTGCAGTGCACAGCGGTTTCTGTCTTGCTGTGGCCTGAGAATCGTACAAAATTTTTGCAGTCCTCTTTTCTGTGGGGTCTTTCTGTGTCTCTGGCCTTTTGCATGATATCTGCAGGATAATGACTGCCTTGCTACAGATACTTCAGTAGTTTCTGTGCTGGCAAAAACTTGCTTTTTCAGGGTGCCATCACTCATCCAGCATAATTTATTGCAAAAGGATTGAGGTTGAATATTAGAAAAACAGCCTGCCTGCCAGAGTAGTGAAACAAGATACACAAGTGTGTTGTGGAATTTCCCTCACTGGAGATTTTTGAGAACCATCACAAAAATGAAAGCTGAGGATGCCTGAAGTACATGGGACACTTCCCCACTGCAGGAGACTGAGCTCAGGAATCTCCTAGGTGGCTGCCACTTAGGCTTCTGTTATTCTGTGGGAAAGGAACAAAGCTAGAGTTGAACAAATATTTAAGAAACAACTTCTGAAACACTAGAATCCCAGACATACAGGGTTCTGTTTCATCATAATGCATGGAGCTTTTGTATTAGAAAGAGACTGCTGAACTCCTCTAATCTGTCACAAACACTTGCTTAAAATAGTGTCATTTGGGATCTGTCTGGTTTAATAGTTACCTCTGGGAAAAGAGCTTTGTCCTGCAGTTTTTACAATGCTTGTTTTCCTTCTTCACATCACGACACCGTTTCCTTTCCAGGGAGCTGACAAAAGCCAGCAGCTCAGGTGTTGACCCTGCAGAGGGGTCACTTGACCCTGCAGATACTTCCATAGCCTGCACCTCTGTTAAAATAAGCATGGCTGTGTACCACTGTGGAAGTTCACCTCCCACAGCAGCCCTGACTGTGATGGTTTCACGCTCCTCCTTTCACTGTAGACGAAGCACAGCCAGGATAAGTGTGTGTCGTGTGTCACTAGAGCTTGGACCGCCACCACAAGGGGCTGGGAGTGCTCCGAGGAGCGGGGTGCACTTGCAGCAGTGACAGTAGAGAGGTCAAGTCTCAAGGGTAGCTTTTCTGATCAATGCAATAATCTCATTAGTTAAAATAAATTCATAATAATAATCTGTTATATGATATATTTTTTTTCCTTCATTTAGAAGATTTTGTGCTTTTTTAGCTCCAGTAAGTAGTTGACTTAATATGAGACATTTCATCTTGTTAGTCTCTCAGGGGCTTAACACTGACAATGCTAACAGCAGGCTGCTAATACTGCTCATTATTAACACTGTAACAACATGATCTGACTCTTCCTGACACGAATAATTTAATTTTCTGCCTGCAAGTTTATCAAGTCAAGTTATGGCACAAAAAGTTGTTCTACATTTTGTAAATTATTTACACTTTACATTACTAGTAAGGACATGAATAGACACATTAAATTTCATGGAGTACACTTTTTCTCATGAATAATAGCTTTAGTATTTGCCATATGTAGAATGCATTTCCAGTTCTTTAATTTCAATTGCAGATTTGTTGACATAAGGGCATTGTGTTTAGAGTGAGGCTGTTTGTTCCTCCTGGAAAATAAGATCGAAAGACTGAAATAACATTAGTTGGCATTGATTTTTTGTTTTTTGGTCCTGTTGCCTGTGACATCTCCTTTACAACTGAAAAAGCACTAATGTCTGGGTTGTGGAAAATGGTTTGGAAGTTGACACTTTATTTTAAAAACCTTGAGATGCGAAATTTTTTAGAAAACCAGCCACATAGCAATAAATTGCCTGTGGTTTTTCTAGTGATACAACTTCCGTTGTCAAATAAATTGCAATATGAAAATTGTAGTTACAAGTTGTTGCATTGTTTCAAGAATAGAGTTTTTCTTAAAATCATTAATGTCACCAATAAAGAAATTGAGAGGAAGTAGGAGGGATCCACCTCTGATTTGCTTGCTTTGTGGATCTGACAGCTGTTAAAGTACAGAAATTGCTGTATCCACCCTCCAAAATGAGGTCAGTACCCCATCATCTGTGTGAGCTCCCAGGGATCTGAAAAATAGTCCACATATTTATATCCATCCCCTATCAGTGGTCCACTTCCTCTAAAACAGAATTCTGTTTGTTAAATATTAGATTTGTTAAACTGTGCTGTGTGGTCACTGAAGATGGCCACGTGTAATTCCATGTTGTTAATACTTTAGGCATGTGTAAATTGTCACAAATTCTTTGGGCATTGTGCTGATCAAGCACAGAAATTGAGGGCTTATCTTGAAGACTTTCTTAAGAAAAGTCTCCAAGTCATTTAAAGGAAATTTTTGTCTGAGCAGGTATGGAAAGTAATCCCTCCTCACCCCAGCCTCTGCTGCAGCCGAGTGGATGCTGGGGGCAGCTGGGGCAGCACGGGGGGTTCACCCAGTCTCTTCAGGTACCTCACTCCTGGTTTTGAACACTTGGTCCAAATTATTGCCAGCCACCAAGGCTGGGACGTTTCTGAAAACTAAATTGGACTTCTGTCAAATGCTGAAATTGCAATTGGACCACCAGTATCTGTGAGACTCTTTAGTACTTCTGGGCATTAAGTCCTCCTTTATTAAGTGTATTGAATGTGGAAGTATTTCTGTTCGAAAAGATGTGGGGAGTTACTGTTGTCCCTTCAGATTTGAGTGAGCTTATGAATGTGCTTCTGATAATAATTAAGTATGTAGAAAAACATTGAATCATGTGTAAGTAATCATCAGATAGCTTTATAGTGCTATTGGTGCTTTGGTTTGGGCTCTTTTTTAAAAAAAGAAAAGTAACAGAAGCCCTCAGACAAAAATATGTGCCTGTAACAACCCAAATCAACTCTACCTGCGTGCGTCTCAAGGGAAATTTTAAAATACATATATGCAGAATCTCTCTTTTAGACAAGAATTTAATAATTTAAAGGTAAGCATGTGTTTGAAGGCAAATATATTTGAGCCTCAGCCTGTGCTACAAAGCCACCCAGCATATTTGGGCTTGATATACTTTAAAATGGAATTTATTCTTCAGTGCATTTAGTAAATAGCTGGTGTTAGCAGACATGTCTAGACACAGATCTCTTTTAAAACGCACCCATTCTGTGACCATTTTTTTCATTTCTTTAGTAGCACTCAGCATATTTGTTTTTGTTAACAATACAGTCTTATTGAAGGATCTGATTCTCCTATTAAATGAGAAATTTCCTGTCGGGTCTCCTAAATAAAGCAGATTTGAGATACAGTAAGTAAAACCTGTATGCTTGTTCCTTGTTTAAGAAGTAGTCTGGAAACATAATACTTCTAGAAAAAATGCGTATAAAAATTTAGTGCTCTTTCTATGACTGTGGTAAATAATCTACATAATTTCTGTGCTCATCAGTAACAGCTTTATTAAATCATATTGTAGCATTTGCCTTACTATTTTTTTCTCTAGAAGGTACAGAATTATTTTGTTGTATTGTGTTACTACTAAACAAGACTTTTTCAAAAGGAAGGATATAGAAATGCAAATATATGGGGGTGTTCAGCTTTTTATTCGTAATGAGTTTTGGTTGTTTTGGTTGGTTTTTTTTTCCCTTTAAAATAGATTAAAGTCTTAAATGCAAAATCCTGTAATGATTTCTGCCTGGAGAAATCTTAATGACCGTATATATGCTTCTACTGTACAGCTCAGAATAGAGTTTGGGAATAATCCTTTGAGACCTTATTTTGATGCATAATGATCTGGTTACACTCCATTCTGAATTCTGAGAAGTCCTGGACATGATTTCTGCCCCTTCTCACTTTCCAGCGTATTTTTAGACAAATTACCTCTCCTGCTTCAATCATTATCCTTCCTCTGTTTTGACATTATATAGTGCTAAAACAAAAGCTTTATTTCATACATACTGGTTAAAGAGATCAGGTTTAAATATGATACAATAGCTGTTAGTTTTCACCTTCAGCAATGAAACATCAGTACAACCATTGTTCCTTTGCATTTGTTGTTCAGTTAGGGTCAGCTGTAATTATCAAAGGTTAATGTTAAAGCTGCTGGCTTTCTGGATGGTGCCTGTTAGGTAGGGATGGCAGCAATGTGACACCCAGGAGATGCCCAGTGTGAAAAGCCCCTTGTGCCACAAGTGCCATGAGGGGTCAGTGTTCTCTTGCAAGGGTTTACCTGGCAGCTCCACCAGATGCCACATTCCTGTTGTACATGGCCCACACTTTGGTTTTGATGGGCAGAAGAAATTTAACTAAATCTTCCTTGGTTTTTTTTCTTCCCCAAACACTGGCAGTTTGGTAACAATCACCTCCAGATTCAAGGAAAGGATCAGCATTGTTCCCATTTAGAATCAGCATCATCAGCAATAAGAAATGCTGGATATCCCCTCTATTTGTGTGTAAGCTCTCTTACTCTTTTTCTGCCTTATTTATTGCGTCTTCTATGTTGTTGTCAGAATTCTGTAAGCACTCAGAACACTGAAGATAAGACATGGCTATGCAGGATAATGTTGTTGCAGTTAGTGCTCCACATTGAGCCCTTCTCATTTATGCTGAAATTGTTTTAGACCTGACATGGTTGAGCCTTTGTTATTTGGTGTACAGGTCTCTCTCCCTCAATCTTGTTTCCTTTGAAGGTTGCTGAGCACTATGCATCACTTTTCTTTTATTTAAATTTTAAGAAATTGCTTTTAAGTTGTGACTTATAATTCATATTTAATGGATACTACACAATGAGCAGCATTAAATGTAGTTCAGACAATTTGTTTAAGCCTCCATTTTGCAGGTATTTATGATTCTGTGCAATTTTTCATGCCAGATACTTCTGACTTTTATAACACTTTAAGAGCTTGGATTTAAACATGCAAGTCTTTTGAGTCTTTAAAATTGTAGGCATTATGTATGTAGGTACATATGAATATATAAAAGCAATTTTATGCTATTGTTTTTCAAATAACTCGAGAGTTACTCTTGGCTACTGTGAAAAGTAGTGGCATTACTGGGTATGGTTTTGAAATAAAATTAGTTCTAAATTTGCCAGTTCTCAAGTACCATAATATGAAGCCTAATAAACTCAATGTGCTCCATTGACAGCATCCTCCTTGAACACTTGGAAATTGTCATAATTTCTTACTCCATCTTTTGAAAATAAAATGGAAGAAATGCATTTAAAAAGGATAAACTGTATAGTACAGAAGACAGAAGGACTCACAATCAAAACAGGGAACAGAATGTACATGACATAAAAAAACAGCCTTTACTGAGGAAACTATAACCTCTTATCACTATTTAGTAGAAATACTGTGAGAAGAAATGGTTTATATTGAAACTTGCTAATATTCCAACTAAAAAAAATTCACTTAATTTTAACTCCTCTGCTAAGAATAGAAATGCCATGCATGGTATGCAATATGCTAATGGTATTTTGTAAAACCTAATACATACCTCTGTAAGACTTCTAAAAATAAATTTAAAAGGCCAATTTTGTTTGGAATGCTAGTATTTTCAAAAGAATGCATTTAAAACACTAGTTGTCTACATCATGCAGATGTTGGGGGTTTTCCCAAATGCTCCCTGCTTTCTGATAGCATTTACTAATCTTTGCTTTCCTGTATCTCTCAACGATAAGGGATATTTGGGGAGAGCAGTGTAGCTCCCTTCCGAAGTAGGTGTCTTCAGACATATAAATTAACATCTCTAGTGTGGCTGTTCAGTATGAGATAAATGGATTTTAATTTAAATACAGGCTATTGTGAGTTCTGCTAGAAATAAGTGGTTCACAACCGTGGGTATGAGCCAGAACAGATGTGATCATCTGCTTCTGAGTCACCTGGGACCGTTCCAGCCTGATTTTATGCCTATGGCCCAAAACAGCAGTGTGAATCACAGGATTGTTAAGGTTGGAAAAGACCTTTGAGGTCATCAAGTCTGCCAGCACCTCCGTGTTCAGTACTAAATCATGTACTGAAGTGCCATTTGCACACGTTTTTTGAACACTTCCAGGAATGGTGACTCCACCACATCATGGGCTGCCTGTTCCAATGCCTGACCACATTTTCAGTAAAAGGCTTTTCCTAAAATCCAGTCTTATGCAAGATGTGGCAGTGTTTTGCTTGGGGGCTGTGGGAAAGCATTGTTTACATGTTTATATAGTGTCACAGTGAGTAGGTGGCTGAACTTAATGTTAACTTGAAGTTAATGTTAAGCTTGTGGGTGAGCTAATTTCTCTTGTGACTTCATCTGCTGTGATGAAAGGCTCATATCCAGTCATCCAGTGGTCAGTCATGCACTGTCATGTCAGATGGTTGTTTAGCCTGGAGAAAAGGAGCCCGAGAGGACACCTTTCTGCTCTCTAGGAGGGTGGAGTGACATGGGTGGAGTGACATGGGAGCTGGTCTCTTCTCCAAAATAACAATTGATAGAAGAGGAAATTCTATCAAGTTGTACCAGGGGAGGTCTAGATTGGAAACATTTCTTAACAAATTGTGTAGTCCTGCATTAAACAGACTGCTTGGGTAGGTCACCATCCTTGGAGATACTGAAAAGACACATAGATGTAGCAGTTAGGGACACAGTTTAGTGGTGGCCTTGGGAGTGCTGGGTTAGTGGTTGGACCAAGAGATCTTAGAGATCTTTTCCAATCTTAGTGATTCCATGAGTCCATGATTCTACGCTGCTCCGAGCCCTCTAAACGAGAGGGGTCGTACGCAGGATGTAATGGGAGGTGGGGTGGAGGCAGGGCCAGTGCTCCCCTACATGCACCTCAGTTCTCCTGGGCACTTCCACTCTAAAGCAGGGCACGGGGCATGGATTTGGCCAAGTGACAAAAGGGGAACAGCAGACTGACAGCAGAGACTGTTTGAGAGCAGCTGGCTAATGGACCTCCAGCATTATCCAAGACAGACCAAGGAAACTACATTTTCTTGAGTTAGAGGATCCTTCTCACACACAGTGGTGCTGTTTGTGTGGAAGTGATTTTTGATCATCGAGGCCTGCCATTTCATCTGATATCTGATATTTAATCTGATACTTTCAGATGCATTGCTTGTATCTGTTTTCAAGTCAGTGCATTTCTGAAAAGGATACCGTTTCATTCTCTTATTTAAACTGTAAGTATTAGAAGGGAAAAATGGAATTTCATTAAAGAATTGAATATAGAATTGAAACTAATGCAGTGAAAGTAGTTTTAAGACTGTTGGTAGAAACAAAGCAAATAAACAAAAAAACCCCAGTGTCACAGTACTGTGTTTATGTAACCAAAACAAGAGGAGGCTTTTACATGCTCTGTAAAATTGCAGGTGCTTCATCTGTGAAGAATTGCACTTAAGATGAAAAAATGAGAGAAACAGTACTGTAGACTGAATATTATATCAAATGTGTATTGTGCACTGTCAGAACATCTTGTTCATTTTATGTAAGCACATAACTTTTTGGTAAACCTTTCCAGAAGAGTTGGATTTTTTGAGGGAAGCCTTTCCAGAAGAGTTTAACTTTCTCACATCCAGGTTGTGCATACTGTAGCAAAGTCTACAATCTGGGTGATAACCAAAAGAGCAGGTCTGTGATAATATAGAATTATTTCCTACGGTAGCTTTTAAAAGATTTCCAATAGCTTTGTAGAGTCAGTAAATCATTCAAGAAGCTGGAAAAATGCATCTTTTGTTGGATTTTCAACTACTTGTTTCATATTCTTTGTGGAAGACAGTCTTTCTCTTAAGGAGCTGTGATATTTATCAGACATGAGAGTTTTGCTTAATATCTAAAAATAAACATAATTGGTAACTGTCTGGTATTTCTTATCTCTTTATTGAAGGGCAACTTGCAACCATTGCTTTTTGGTTGTTCTTCAGCATAAATCAAAGGGGTATCTTTGTGTATGAGGCAGTGTTTATTTACTGAGAGCTCACTTTAGAATAGAAAAAGAGTACCACTCTGGTCATCCCGCAGGTGTGTCATCTTAGGGTGAAAACCAACTCTGAGTATGAAGTGTTTGTACAACATTAATTTATATGGAGCTTAGGCTCTTCTGTGCACAAATAAATTTTCTGGTGTCAAGGAGTTTAGCCTTTTCTCTGCAGTGGAAGACATTGATCTCTGTTTGTTCATCTGTGCTCTGTTTTCTTCCCAAGGTGTCCATCCATTGGTTTAATTTAAGACAATTTTCTAGAAATTCTTTAATCAATACCTTTTATATATAAAACCCTCAAAACCAGGATTTATTCCAGTCTTTGTAAAAGAATTTGAGACTTTTTATACATGGAGTTGTTCTCAGACTTTGAATTTTCTATGTGTTATTATTAGGTACTGTACTGTTGCTTGGACAACTCAATCATGTACAGAAAAGTTTGCAGCAGACCAAAGCTGGTGTTTTTAGGCCATTGTAATGATTCACAGTAGCTGAAATTCAAAGAATGACAAGTGTTAACTATAGATCAAAGTGTTATATGCACCAAAGTATTGAGTGCATAGATTCAGTTGGCAATGGATGACTAAATATGGTCCCCTCCAAGGCTTATATTCTAGTTTGCCAAGGCATGAGTGGTTCAGGGAACGTTTGTAAAATCTGTTTTTCATTAACAATTGTGAACTGTTCTTCGTTGCTAATTGATCCTCAGCTTTTGCTTAATACATACAGAATATTATGATAGTGTTAGTGATACATTAAAAAAAAAAAAACAACCTTAAGAAAAAGACCCAATGCACTCTGAACAATTTTTTTACAAATGTTTTCACTATGAGTTATATCAAGTTCATGTTATGCTTCCTCTATCATTAAATCTCATGTACAATTGGAATAGGAATTGGTTAAGAACAACTTCCTTCCCTTGGACATTTTGCTGAGCATGTATTAGTATCAAAGTGGGTTATTAGAGCCTGAAGCGCAGATCTTAATCAGGAATTCTACTAAGTAGTTAATTCTGGATGGAATTTTTTGTTCTGCTTGATAATACGTATTTTTACTCAGCTTTCTTGCACTTGGTTCAGCACTTTCTGAATGTACAGGGACATGGGGATGTTGGGATCTTTTTCTTCTCCTTAAGATTAAGTGAGGTGAAAGTCTGATCTGTTTGGAGAATCTAACTGTATAATTACTGTGAAGAGGTTGTCAGCGTGCTTGATAGTGATAAAGTGTAGAGGACTTAATCTCAATTTAGCGTGAATTTACGGATGAAGCTTTAGAAGAACTAGAAGTTCCTGTACTGGGCAATGAAAACCTTTGCCCTCTGGTAATTGATGCTAAAAATGAATAAAAATTACCCAAAACTTAAGGAATTTATTTTGCACTGCTGGGTACGGGGGATTATTTTTATTTTTGAAGAACATCTACCTACGCGTAGCATTTGAGTTTGCTAAGACTTGTCTGTGTCAGCCAGTGCTTACTGTTCTTCCCTGTGTTTCAGCCCCCAAGGACAATGAAGAGCGCGTGTTCCGGGAGCGGATGCGCCCCAGGAAGCGCCAGGGCGCCGTGCGGCGCAGGGTGCACCAGGTCAATGGACACAAGTTCATGGCCACCTACCTTAGACAGCCAACGTACTGCTCGCACTGCAGAGACTTTATATGGTATGGAGTGACTTTGCCTTTGCTTCCTTTGCACTTGGAGCTGGGGGGTCAGCATACCTTCCCCTTTCGCTGAGGTGAAAATGGTACAGAGCAAGTAGTTCTTTTCCTCTTTATTTTTGACATTGACCTGTCAACAGTGTTACAGATGATAACAGAAGGCTGTTAAACTCCCATCACAAATATTAGAATGGGTTGTATTTGTGGTTCTTCTCGTTTGAGCCACAAAGTTCCATATTTCCCTATCTAATGCACACTAAATTCCAGGTAGACAACCAGTCTATCGTGTAAGACCTAAGCGTAAATCTAGACTTAATATCAGACCTTAACCTTTTGTCACAGTGACAGAATTCTTTGTTACATGATTGAGAATCACCATCTGTCTTCTAAGAAATGCAAAGCTCCTTTACATCCTACTGAAGTTTATGGGATATGGGTATATTAGACTTCTAATGACACAGAGATTTTGGTGCTCAGTGTACAGAGTCTTTATGGTTACAATGTACACCAAGAACTCCCTTTTAGCAATTATTTACATTTTTTTGAGTATTTTCAGTTTTCAGATAGGGAGAAGTGGTGGAGACATTCAGTTTCCAGTTGTTTGTCAGCAGCTCCTGATGTTTTCCAAAGTGACCTAGAGACACTGATTTACACATAACATATGATGTGATTGACAGTAAATATTTCTTAGCAATGTGTAATGAATCAGTCTTTTGTAATGTAAAATGATGCGAAATGTGCATGAACTCTATTGCATTCCTCTCAAAAGTGCCTGGGGGTTATGCTTTATGTTGGCTGTGATTTCAAGCAATATTGACTAATGCAATCTGTCTATTTAGAGATCTGCTTGATGATGATTTACCATTTTGTCCCCTTTGCCTGCACCCTTTGGCTTTGTCTGTTTCACTATAGTAAATCTCTCTGTACTTCTGATTGCCTTCATGGTCTCTCATCCTTCTTGTTACCTCCCAGCACTGAAATGTTCCTACTTTGAACTGATCTCAGTCCAGGCATGCAATTATCATATGATTGGTAATGAGAAACTTTTCTTTAAACATATGCACATCGAGTAAAGGGAAGGAAAAAATGTTTTCATTTCTTAAAAATATTTTCTCTTCATTTTCTAAAACACTTTATCATTTTTCAGGGGTGTAATAGGAAAACAGGGATACCAATGTCAAGGTAAGTGAAATTCTACATAAGGACAGTTTAAATATATTTTTTTACGGTTTATAAGTAATAAGATATTTTTATCAGACATTGTATATGTACCATGCTCAGAATTAGCACATGATGATCAGAATAAGTTTGTCTGAACAAGTATACAATCTTTGCACCAAATCACAGTAATTTTTTTTCAAAACTGTTGGTCTTAAGCATCATATATGAAGTAGGAGCTCAGCTAACATCCCTGAACATCAGATCCCAGATATCTCTTCATGTATATCTATATAGGGAACCATATCTGCATATGTTGGCTTCTTCATTTTTCACGTCTTGCATTTTAAAATTGAGAGCCCTTTATTCTGAATAAGATTGTGTTTAAAAATTCCAGGTAATTGCAAAGACTGTAGTTTAAATAGATGAGATAATTATAGGGGTCCTCATCAGAGAAGCTTATAGTGAAGACTGCACAAGTGCTTCCTTTTCATCTCCCATTTTTGCACTCAACTTTTTGTACTCCTACTTCATGCAATCGCCTCTTATGATGATGTGTTAGTACTTAATTCTCATCTAACAAGTAGAAACCATCAAGTTAGTGATGTTTTTTCAGTTACAAAAGACTTGGTGAAATCTCATTGTAAATAAGTAAATGCCATCTTTTTAATAGAGCTTTACATGCTATAATAAGAATTACTGTATTAAATCTTATAGTAAATAAACAAATGCTATCTTTTTATAAAGCTTCACATGCTGTAAGAACAATTACTGTATTAACACACAGAGGTATCTGGAGAGGTACCTTGACTTCTGATCTAAATTTTTTTTCTTACAACAATGACCAAAACTTGAGAAAGTGAAATTCATTACTTCACTATGAGGCTTTTTACTTTGTTTAGTGACCTTGAATTTTACAGTATGATAGACCAAATAATTGTTTGTCATACCTGTCATATCTGCAAATGCTATTCATTGATTAAGTAATCAGGTATCATCATGTATATTCGCAAAACATTTTTGCATCCTAAAACCTTTTACTGCTATCAACTTTAGTGTTCAAAAAGTGTTACAGAAAGAATATTTGACTTCTTTTCTTTTTTCTATTCTTTTGACTTTTACAATGAGTTATTTTTATATTTGTTTTCCTTTGGAAGCTCTTTAAACAGGAATTGTTTTTGCTGTTGTGTCTCATGTAATGTGGAGATCATGGACTTCATCAGATAAATAAATCACATATGTAAAAATCGAGAAAAATTATGATTAACATTTCAGAAGGTAATTAGTAGTTTTACAGAGGAGCTATTTAGCAGATGTGCTTTAGTTATCTTAAAATTCTTTGGTCTTTTGAAAGTCCATTATCTTCTGCCTATGTAAACCAACTTACTTCATAGAACTCACCAAATCACCACTAGTCACTTGCACACTTCCAAGCCCCAGTGGTTCTAGTCTTGTGGGATCAGACTTCTGCTTTAAAATTAATCTTAATGAAAACTCATTCCTTTATCTGTTTTTGTCTTTCTAGTTTGCACTTGTGTAGTTCACAAGAGATGCCATGAACTTATAATAACGAAGTGTGCTGGCTTAAAAAAACAGGAAACTCACGATGAGGTAAATGTTTATAAATTAATTTTTCTCTATAAAATTCTGTCTTTGATCTGTTCAAAATAGCATCATCTCCTCTGTTTAATCAATAGATGTTACAGACTTCTTTGTGTCCTTATGGTCATTTGGTGATGTAGCATTTACTTTGGAATGCTAGATTGCCATCACAGTTTCATTTACAGGGGAATTATCATACAGAAATTTATTTCTAATTGGTTTACTTTCTACAGTGTCTGAGCTCAAAGTTTCAGTGATCTCTTTCCACTCCTTTTCATTTTTAACATTCTCTCTCCATTTCTGAGTTAATAAATTCTTGTCAGTTTAATTCAGAAGAAGCAGGCTGGGATCCCTCATTCCCCTGGCTGCATTTTGTGTGGCTGAGCCATCAGCAGCTGATAGGAGAGCTGGGATGCTTGGGGTGGGCATCTGGCACCAACACAGAAGGACTGACCAGAATTTGCTTGCAAAGTCTCACCTCAACAAAGACTACATCCAAACTGTCAAAATGTAGTTATGGTTTTTTAAATAGTTTTAGCCCTCTAGTATAAAGAGCGAATGCTTTTTCTTAAACAGAAGTTTTTGGTTTGTGCTTCAACAGAAAAACAAATGTGTCCTCACTGTCCTGTTGTTTTGTACAACAGCAAGGGCCTGATGTCTTTCACCATAGGCTTAGGTGAGGTGGTCTTTGAGTGATCACAGTTCCTTGGCCACGCAAAAAAACTACATTTCATAATTTTATTTGTAAAAAATGTATGCTCATATGATTGAAAAAGCCTACCTTTAAGTTGCAAATTGGAGCTGTATGTAACAGGGCAGTTGTAATCTATTCTTTAAACTTCAACATGAGTTTGACTGAGGCACTAACTCATGATCTCATTTTTTCTGTGTAATTCACTAGCATTTTCCTTCCTGGCACCATTCTGTAATATCTGGTCCACAACCAGTATTTTACATCCAAAATGTGATCACGTGCATACAATTGTGATAAAGGACTGTGTTGGGCTCATGCTGGTTCTGTGTAGTACTCACCGGAATATACAAAATCTTGTGCAGGTTTATATTCCCAGGCTCCAGACTGGTGGAGGCTTGCATACTTTGCTGATGGTCTCATTGTTTAGAAGGGGTACTAGATCACTGGAGAAAAGCCAGCGGTAATAGAAAAGGGAAGGAAAAACATAAAAATAAATCTCCTGCAGTGTAATGGCCACTATGAAAACTTATCAATGACATCCTTTAATTAATAGGTAATCATACCTTAGAATCCCTGAACACAACAGGTTATCATTGTCATTTTCATAATCCAAAGAAGAGTTGGATATGAAAAAGGAAAGGGTTTATCATCTATTTCTTTTTCTAGTCCTGTATTAGTTTGGCCTCGTGTTCCTGAAACAATTGGGAGTGACTTCCTTGCCTTCCACATTGAGATCTTTCCTGATAGCCATGCATTTGTTGTTCCCAAAAGTACGAGGAAGTAGACTTAAATCTTTATCTCTTTGACAACAGCAGCCCTTCCCCCTCTTCTGCCCAGATGAAGTAGTGAAAAGAATTCTGGAGTTGGAGTGTACCTAATGCAATGGTCATCAGCAGAGCACAAATCTATTTCACCTTATATGAATTCTGTGCGGTTTCAAAATGCAACAGGGCCTCAGCATACGCTGATTGCAAAGAAATTAATTAAAATTAAATATGCTGTGCTGTCCTTTTTCAGCAAGTGGGATCCCAGCGTTTCAGTGTCAACATGCCTCACAAGTTCAGCATTCACAATTACAAAGTGCCCACCTTCTGTGACCACTGTGGTTCATTGCTCTGGGGTCTTTTGAGACAAGGTTTACAATGCAAAGGTAAGGCACCACTTCAGAGCTTTTCTTTTTCTTGGTGAGTGTCTTGGAAAGACTTCAAGTCACTATGTCAGCATGTACAGAAATAAATAGCAAATAGGTAGTGGAGCAATGTAAGGATTTCCATCCTGGTTAGAACACGGTCCTTACCCTGTTGGCAGCACCAGTCAGTAACAGATGCAGAGATCAGACATTAAGAAACACATTTTACACTCGCTCCTGTGTAGGTTTATTGCCATGCAGGATATTATAAGTTAACAGAAAATGATGAGCATGACAATTTACATACCTTCAGTTTATATGCCTTTTGTGTTTTCAGGTTTGTGAAACTTTTTAAACATGAATATTCCAGCTATTTTTTCCTTAAATACCATTTTCAAAAATTGCTATTTTGTATTGTTAGAGTAAGTATAACCAGTCCTGTGTGCCTATGTCCAGAATATGAGGTATTCTGATACCCAGTTAAATCATCCTTTCTGATGGTCTGATTAGCCATTCTATTCCAGAAGAAAAAGGATTCACTGTGTTCTGCCACTTGAGGACTATGTACTCTGTACAGGATCTGTAAATGAAAATATGGCTGGAATGTTCATTTGTGTCATTTTACTTGGCAAAAATGTTGGGTTCCATATCTCATTGTTTCAAGCAGATCTATGTAATGGTTGAGAAAAGAGTACAAACAATTGGAAAGTAAAGTAATATTTTAGAAATAGTTAATAAAATACTTCAATTTGTGGGTGGAAGGAAGTGATGTAATGAAGGAGATTATTATCAGGTTCTTAGGAAGTCGTGCCTAGTGGAATGATAAGCATTTTCATTTTGTTATGACTTAGGAATTGATAGGTCCATCTTCATGAATACACAAATCACGTTGGGTGCACCTCTCAACAGCAGAAACATGGGGTCACACATATATGTATAAATACATTATCTATAAAAATACATCCTTTGCAGTATTTAGGATGACACATAACTATAGGTGAAGGTCAGACCTGATGTTTCATGTCACAAGTTGCTGAGCAGCAAGGAAAAGAGAAATTTCATTCACGGCAAAGTTATACAGAGTAAGACTTCTGAAGTTCAAGCCTTCCCTTGTGATTCCAGCTAGTCAACAGTGATGAAATGTTAGAATGTTAGGCTCTAAATGCTATTACTTTGCAGCTATTGAAGATTTTGCTCAAATGCTGTCTTAATTATGGTGGAGATGTGTTCAGTGAAGACTTTTCAATTAGATTTTGAGGCTTTTTCCCTCTTTGATTTTTTTTTTTAAACCAGAGCTATAGTATCTCTCTACCTAATCTGGGCATACATGAGCTCTCTTTCATATTCTAACTCAAGTACCATGCTGTTCATTTGGTCTTAACTGTTATTTCTCATACTGTGTAGCAGATGCATAGAAACAATAGTGCAGAGAGTCTATGTTGCTTTCTCCATGTTCATAAAATTATTGCTTATAAAAAGGCAGTGTTGTCTGCATGAAATCTAGAACTCACCTGAACTGAAAATATCATTTTCTCTGTGCTTGGCTTTCCCTCTTTAACAAGTGCTGAGTGATTCCCTTTCTTCAGAGATGTACTTCCTTGCCCAGTGTGGCTATTAACACCATGAGGAGTGTATAACAGATTTATTCTTCTTCAGGTTTTTTCAGTGGTTATTCCTGTGCATTTTTACAAAATACATTAATGAAGTTAGACTGAACAAAATTTTCCTGCTATTTCAAGCAGTTTGGCTCCTCAATGTCCACTCTTATGGATCCTAGCTCAAATGTTTTACTTACTGCTGAGGTTCTGTCACTGAATATACATTCATTGAAAATACAATGTTTAGCAATTTTTTTTTTGCTCTTCTTGTGAACTGAAACATACTTTAAAAGGAAAGTCACCAGCTTTCTGAAGGGCATGGTTGTGGCCAGATTCAATGCCTTGGTGTAGTCTCAGAGGTAAATGTGTTGGTTTTTTTCTTTAGAGGCAGTACAATGAAAGCTTCATCGGTGAAAAATATGACATGTAACTTTATAAATACATATTTTTATAATTTCCTTTTCTCTAAAAAATAAAGAAGTGAAGAATTTGAACAACTGAATATTAATCCAGGATTTAATCACACTTGCAGCTGTGCTCTCTTTATGCCTTGCTCCACAAGAGGGCACTGAAGTCTCAGATAAAATGTCACCTGCTCCTAACAAATCCACACTCCACGAGTTTTAATGGATCTGTGTAACCTTTTTTTTTTCCTCCTCGTAATGATATAATAGTTTCAGGAGATTTAGGGGAAAGAGCTTAGTAACAGGATTGCCATCTAAATAAAGTAGGTGTTTAACCCTAAAATTTTTTAAAGTGCTGTCAGTTTTATGGCTGCCTACATTAGAAGTTCATCTACTTCAGTAAAATTGTGTAAGAAGCAGTAATACATAAGGATTTAATGTTGTGCTTTCCATAGTGGACAGTTAAAATCCAAGCTCTGAAGGACTTTTCTTCTAATTTAAATTAATTCAAGTGTTACAGGATAATTCAATAGTTTCATTTGTTCCTGTGTCTGTTCTGGGCACTGTATGAAAATGCTGTTCTAGATTATCACATCAGAATAATGATAATCAGGTTAATAACTTTATATTAGCATTGAAGTATACCTTCAAATCCAGCTAGGTATTTTCCTACTGAGATTGTATTTATTTGAAAAAGTTATTGATAGGTCCAATAATATCTGATTTAGGTAAGGCAAATGCATGCCAAGATAGTATTTAGTTTACTGTATTACTTTGTATTGCATTGCAGTTTGCAAGATGAATGTACATCGACGCTGTGAAACAAACGTGGCACCAAACTGTGGAGTGGATGCTAGAGGCATAGCTAAAGTTCTTGCAGATCTTGGAGTCACTCCAGATAAGATCACTAATAGTGGGCAGAGGAGGAAAAAGGTAATTTTACTATATATTGTCACATTAAAAAAAAAACTCAGATAAGTATGACTGCATTGTAATTTATTAGCTGGGATTTAATCCTACTCAAATGACTTGCTCAGTAATTTTTTTTATATGTCAGTACAGACCTAAGACTTTGAGTTCTGTTCTGTAAGTGTAAATCATCTATTCTGAACTTTGATATGAAATTTATTTTGACCTGATACAATGTTGCACATCTCAAGTCTATAATTTCTGGAAGGGTTTCCCCTTTTTAATTTTGAGGAAGGAAATTTGACAGAGAGACAATGTCTGGCAATAGTTAAAAACATAAATGCTTGTTATGGCTCAGAATTGGCATTGGATAATTGATTGATTGATTGGCAAACAGCACTACTCCATAGTGTTATAAATGTTGATAAACAAGCAATGTGCTGATTCTCATGTAGAGGAGATGTTTGCCAGATGGCAGTTCTGGAGTTATCAATAGCCAGGCTGTTACACCCAGAAATAAAAAGCATAAGTCACCCCAAGTACATCCAAAATGGATGGAGTTATTCCTGGGTGAATGTGTGTATTCTGGATGAGAGTGGGCCCACACTTTGTATCTCTATTTGCATGAGTGTCACAAAAGAACCACCAATCTCACAGAAATAGGCAATTTGTGCCACAATTTCTTTAAACATTGACAGTTACTTCTGTTCATTTTCCTGCTTATTGCACACTGGGATCCCCTGTAAGCTGTTTTAAAATGTTACAGAAATGTAGGAAACTTGAGAATTAATTAATTGATCTGACACTCCTGGGAAAGGGTGTTGTCATGTTGTTACTGCATGAGGTAGTGTGCAGTGCTTGCTGATACATGTTTGAGTTAAATGTATTTACTGGATTAATTTGAATACAGACCCGTGGTGCCTTCTCAAAACTTTCCCACTCACTGGGTACCTACATTTATTTCACCTTAAGAACCTGTTTTTCTTTCAGTTGCCTGTTTTTTCTCTGTTTGTATTATGGCTTCCATTTCATGTGATGCCATCTACTGCATGGCTGAGGTTCTGCCAGTGAGAATCCATAGGGGTCGAAGATCCTCACTTTCCTTCATACTTCTACTTTTGAGCTAAAGTTGTTGAATTAAATTTCCTCATGGCACAGGAAGATCACAGCTGAGTGTCCCTTTTGGAATTGTTCTTAGCTAATTGCAGGTGCAGAGACTCAACCTCCCGTTCCGGGGTGCGCGTCATCAGAAGAAGACAGGTCAAAATCAGCACCAACATCTCCGTGTGATCAAGGTCAAACAAATCTTTTTATTTCCTATCTAACATATTTTGTCACACATTTTCCTGGAGTTAAAAAATCTGTGATCATGAGCCTCTGTAGCTCCAAATCAATAAAGCACTTACCACCAGAAATTGAAACATTTAGAGTTATGAACTGTAAAATCTTTTTTAAAAAGGCCTGCTTCTTATTGAATTTACATCTGTGAAATTAGGTGGCTTTTAAAGGGAAAATTATAAAACAGTCATCTTACGATATTATTAAGTTTACTACATGGGTCCTTGTCAACAAAATATATTTATGGAAGTAGTTAATATATTCTATCGTAAGACTGGAAAATGTATTAAATAGTAACACAGAGCTTGAGAGAGAGCCTTTATTTACCTGAAAACTCATCTGTTAATAAGTTTTTGAGATAAAATTGACTCCTTGTAATTCCATGTTGAACATTTGTAGTAATAGAAACTTTCATCCAGACAGGCTATGCTAGCATATCCATGTGGTCTCTAGAGGCTTCTTAAAACTATGTTTCCTTTCAGCAATTTATTTTATGCATAGATTTGGGCACAGGGATTTTAATCTTCACTGATATGACCTGATTTCATTGAGCTGAGCAGCTGACTGACAGAATGTGTATGTCAGCAGCATTTTTTGACTCTGATCTAACTGTTTTTAAAAATTAGAAATCTGTGACCTCTGAATCCAGAACTGATTTAAATTTGTCAATCTTTTGGTTTCACAGACATTGTTTTCACAAAATCATGATTTTTAAAAATATCAGATGTTTTGTTTAAAATAAGAGCAAAGAATTTGTCTAAATTCTCTCTTTAATTAGACCTTTAAAGCTGTCCAGTCAAGTTGTTGCTTCCAAGGCCATCAGGAGCACCTTGCAGGAGCTCGGGGCAGACCCTGAGGACTGTTAGACATCAGTGCTCTCTGTATTTAATACTGAAAACCTTCAGAGCCATTTAGCAGAGCTACACAATTGCTGCTTGAAGCAGCACTAGGAAGTGGTCAAACACTTTATTGGCAGGCGTCTGATAACAGCTGGAGCTGAAGAAGATGCTCCATTCATGTTGACTTCAAGGACTGGGATGCCCAACTATCCTTTGAACTTTTGGAGGCACAGCTCTAAAATACTTGAGCAGGAAGATGAGTAAGTGCTACAGGAAGATAGAGGTATTCAAAACAAAGTACTTCTCTGTGGTACAGGAACACCCAAAGTCACTAGAACAACTATTTGGCTACTATTCTGACTTATCTTTCAAGTTTTGGATATGTCATTTTGTTAAGTTGATTTTAAAATGCCACCCTTCCTGTTAGAGCAGGGGTTTGGCTGATTCCTGTAAGGTGGAGAAGCAGTTTGCTAAATATGTATTCTTAACCACAGAATGCTCTTAAACACAGCATTCAGAGATGATGAATGTCCCTTCCCACACTGATAAAGACTAGCACAGGCTGGTTTTCCGATGGTTGGTCAAATCTTAACTTTTCCTCACATTTCCACAGAAATCAAAGAGCTGGAAAACAACATTAGGAAAGCATTATCTTTTGACAATCGGGGAGAGGAGCACAGAGCAACAGCTACAACATCAACAGACAACCAGCTTAACAAACCTGGGGAGAATGGTGAAAATGGGGAGGTCAAACAGGCCCAGAGCAAGCGAATAGGTCTTGAAGAGTTCAACTTCATCAAAGTACTAGGAAAAGGCAGCTTTGGCAAGGTGGGTAGCTTTTTTTTTTTTCCTCCTTCTTTTCTTCTTTTTTTTTTTGTTTTTTTAAACTAGTGTTCAGGGGTGGTTTTGACTTCGGAAGTGTTCATTTGGAAGTACCAATGTGGAAATGTTTGTACTGACATTCAGAAAGTGCTTCCAGTCTAGGGGTTTTCTTTTACCCAACAAATCAAAAGTATCAGTCTCCTGATGAGCTGGCCTTGTCTGTGCTTTAGCTCACTTCGTTAACTACAGTCAAGCCTTTTGAAACAAAATGTCAGTGTCTCATTATATTGGGATGTGGCTGATGAAGACACACATGGAGTTACATACATACTGTTCAACAAAATTGCTTGTGCTCAAGCAGGAAAAAATCTGGTCAGGAATTGCTGTGGGGTTAATTCACTTTCTCGATAATACCCAGTTCAAGTTTACTTATTCCACAGAACATTGTGTGTACTTGTTTTTCCTCAGTGGGTGTGTTCAGTGCTGGAGGAAGCAGAACTGGAGCATTTCCACTCAGATATGACAGGGTTAGACAGCTGCCCAAAATACAGTGTAAGCAGCAGAGATGTAATTCACCACAGTTCCCATAGTAGGGGATTGGTGAGGGTGGAAGGGGCATTGCTGTGTTTACAGGGCTTATAGGTTTTATTTCCATACTATTGTCTACTGTGGAATAAGAGGTGGACTGAAATATGAATCTGTTTCAGAAGTACACTCTTCCTTCCTTGACATTACGGGAACTTCACATGCAGGGGAACAGGGCTGAAGCAGTTATTTTGTGTCCCTGTTTTCTAATCCTTGCTCTGAAGATTATCCTGGCTTCAAGCCAGAATTGACCTTAAACAGAATATAGGGCGTGAACCTTAAACAATAGTAGTAGTTAAAATCAACAACTTGAAAGCAGCTGGAATGGTAACTTTGGATTGTATACAAAGTCCATTACACTCAAATCTCACTACCAGAAGTGGGAGATAAAAGTGAGAAATAAATTTCTGTTTTACATCAACATCCTTACTTGTTTAGTTTTTGAAACCTCACTAATAGGTACTCATTAAGATACTTAACTAACAAACAGAACAGATACCTTCTGCTTCAAATTTAAAGAATACCAGAGCTATATGCTTCTAAAATTAAAGTACTTTACTTTTTATTTTACAAACTGCAGCTTCATGTAGGCAAGTATGTAACTGTCCTTCTATTTTCAGTGCAGTCAAACTCATATGAAACCCTGCATTTGTGTCATCTGTTGTTCATATGTAAAGAGAATTTTTCTTTGGTTTAGGTAATGTTAGCTGAGCTAAAAGGAAAAGATGAAGTATATGCAGTGAAAGTCTTGAAGAAAGATGTCATACTTCAAGATGATGATGTAGACTGTACAATGACAGAGAAGAGAATTCTGGCATTAGCACGGAAACATCCATATTTAACACAACTTTACTGCTGCTTCCAGACAAAGGTAAGCCAGATGAGTCTTTTACCAGTTTCTGCCCAGGAATAGCATTGATTATTTCCAGACTGAAAGAAAACAACGTAAAAAGTACAGCAGTATTTTGAAAATATTTCTGGTAAGTTTTCTGTATGTCAGTGGTATTTTACAGGAGTACTGGCTGCTATTAAAAAGCATAACTATTATTATACTGTATCTACCAGGAGATGGCAGTAAATGAGTTAAAAAAATTTAAAAACCCACATGCATAAAATACACAAAAATGGCACCTACTGAGTTACCATTTTCTGTTTCTTGGGTACATTGATAGGGTGTATCATTTGTTGAATTAAGTACAAATGTTTTTAATATCCAGTGTGCAATACTTGTGTGTAGAATTGCAGAAAAGCAATGACTAAAAGATCTAGCAAAGTTGTCAGGAAAGATGAATAGTGCAGTGGGAAGGCCACAGGAAAATGTCTAGTAGGATCAAGATTATAGTGGTTTGAGTATAGAAACAGCAAACAATTAATAGGTTTATACAGTTCTTAAAATAGTGAATATGTGCTATCATTTTACATGCTTTGAAGTTGGCACAAAGCAGTGGCCCAGGAAGGCGTGTGTGTCTGTGGAGGGTGTTTCACATTTAGACTTATTATATGTGTGAACATGCTCTTAAAATGTTTTAAGACTATTATTTTAAAATTTATAACTAGAATTAAGCACGTTTTTTCAGATGAAAGAAGCGATTAAAAGATTGTAGTAGGGTGAGGTATAAATTCTGTGAACAAAATGTAACAAAATGTGTATCAGCAGCCTGCTGTGAATCACCTGTCAGAACACTGGTAAAGATCAGTTGTACATTAAGTCAGTTATGACAGAAGATTCTTCTGCTATTCCTCTGATTTCCTGGAGATTCCTTTCCTTTTGTATTTTTGGTCTGCTCTACCCTCTTTTGTACCATGCTTTCTGCCTTCCTCCCTGCTCTCCAAAGCCATTCAGCAAAGATACTCAGAAGTTCTTCTCAGTCTTCTCTCTTTCCAGATCTCTTAACAGAGAGAAACAGCAGTTTGTGGCTTTTCTTGAGCTCAGAGGAACTCATACTCAAGTGGTTTATAGTTACAAGTTGTAGACTAGTGTCTCTTATCAAACAATCAAAACTATACCTAGTGATATTTAATCAAATTAAAAACCCATAGTTGAAAAATTGAAGGGTTTTCTTGAGCATATCCTATGAACAATTTATGAAGAATTGTTTTTAAAGGAACAAAAACACCAAACACCAAAATATATGAAAAAGCAAAAGCAATACATCTGTTAAAGGTACCCATTACTTATGAACAACAAATGAAAATGTACCAAGTAAATTAGTCACTGAATTATTTTCTCAGGTTCTCAGTAGAAAAACAGGTAGAAAAACTTGCTTGAACAAACATATTCTGTGGTTAAAATAGCTTCATTGAGACAAAGGCTGTAGTACAATAGGTTTTAAGTGTGTTTCCCAGTAGTATATAGTTACTTGCTCTGCTACTGTGTGCCATGGCATGGTGGCTGTACTTTGCAGAACTGGTCCCTGAAGTGATCATGCTGGAATTAAATTTTACATTTCAAGTGGGGCATATTTGTCGTATACACCCTGACTTAACGGGAAGGTTGACTCAGTGTTCATTGTCAAAGCACTCAGAGGTTGTCTTTACATAATGAGATTACTTGCTTTGTTCCTCTTCCACAAAAATGCAGATGTAGAAGTTTGACTTTATATGCTGCAGTGTTTTCCTTCAGTAATCAGTTGAAGACACTGCAGAAAAGTTGCCTAATATGCTTTTTACAGTAAGTACATTTCAGTATTATTTATTTTTTACATGGAGCAGATTTTCCTTAGTTTCACTTACTAAAGAAATCTATTATTATCACAGCAAGTAAGGGATAATATTTTTAATTACTTTGGAATTCAGAAATTATACCAAATAATGCCTAACACTTACATATATTATACACTAGTATGGTTTTAGCCCTATATATCTAATTTCTTTTAACAATTCCATCTAGCTTCCTTACTTTAAAGAAATATTCTTGGGACTGATATTTCTCATATTCCTGCTTAATACGAAAGCGAACTTTGTTCACACTAATTTGCTTTAAGCCCATCAAAAAAATGAGCCACCATGGCCTCCTGCCCCCATCAACATTTTAGATCTATTAAAAAACAATTATATTTGAGTACTGTACTTCAGGAATAGTTTTGAAATCTTCTTCAGTGGTCTGGAAGTTGAGAAAGTTCCAAAGCTTGGGATAAAGTGTGCAAAGCTGATACAGGATGTTTTGTCTGCAATAGTTTGAGGAATGAGCTCCACAACCCAGTCCCACACATCAGAAAGAAGGTAAAATCTACAGGCAGGGCCTCAGCTGATCTGGATTTTTATGTGGAAGGAGCTTAACTCTTTTAGTGCAGCATATCTTGTAAAACTGATCACCCTTGGATAGTAGTTTTCAACACTCTTATACTATGGCAGCACTTCCCTTCTTGTTTTGCCAGGGTATGGTCATGGTGTCTGTCACATGCAGAGGTTTGGGCTGTGGTTTGCCCGTGGTCTGTCTGTAGGAATATGAACCATGAATGCTGCATTCTTTATTTGGCACTCCATGGTGAAACCTGCCCAAAGCCTAGCATACAGGGTACAGCATTTTTTGTAATAACTGACCTTTGCTGATCATTATCTTTGGTTTATTCAGGACTTCATGGTGTAGGTATTGTTTTCTCAGTAAGGGTATTGAGAATACATAAGGCATTTTCAGGGTTTAATTTTGTTTCTACTCCTCCTCATATCTTCTCTTTTTCTATGTGTTGGTACCTTGATTTTTCAGTAAGGGGTATCTTACTTGACAGTAATCTGATGCTGCCCAGTTCCCCCCTTCAGTGTCCTCTTCCCTCCAAGCTCCTACCCTGCTTCAGGGATCAACTATGGGACAGTATCAGCATGAGGTTTTATTGATAGTGCTTCAGTCAGGTGGCTGACAAAGGGGATTTAAATGTCTCTAGACATGTTTTTTCTGAAGACATCCTTGTCTTCATTCAGTTGGATGTTTCTGAACTGTGAGAATTAAAGTGCTTTTTATGGAAAGGTCTATAAAATATAAGTAGCTTCATTTAATTCCTCCTACACCCCTGTCAACTTTATTCATACTTAAAATTTTCTAGACCTGTGCCATATGAGTTGCATACACATGTATGTGCACACCCTATAATTTATAATGAATTATCCTAATAAATACTTAAGAAATAAAATGGGATTTAAATTATTTAAGACAGTGAAAGCTTTATTATGATAATTCAGTATAAAATTAGAAGACTAGAGAGCTGCTGCTTTTAACATCTGCCACTTGATTTTTTTTAGCCAACTCCATAAAATCAGATAAATTTGAAAATAGTGCTCACCTTCACTTTTCATAACACTATGTTCGGCAGACATAGTAGAGAGTATTTTTAGTTTACAAAAATGTTCCTGTTGAATGATAGATTTGCAGAACTAGTTAAGGACCCTTAGTCAATATTATAGCTGTTTCTCTTAGAGGAAACAAGCAGTCAAATAAAGGGTAGAGAAATTCAGTTACTACAGGTAAATACACAGACTTATGCCACCCATAAAAACATTACTCTTCCCTAAAGTGTTAAAATCAGTGTATCTATCCATAGCACAGCTCCTGACCTGCAAGGCCATTCATTTCTTTCCTGTGTTCTGGTGTTGTGAGGTGGAGATGAGCCATGTGGCATGGCAGGAGGACATCAAGGAGGGGCTGTAGTGACCCTTGTGTGACTGTGTTGGTCCCTGAACTGTCACCTGCTACCCGATGCCTTACGGCTGCTTTATCCTGGATTGCGAGTTCTGTGGTTCAGGGGTTTTTCCTTTCCTCTGTTTGCACTATACCTAGCACACTCTGAGTAATGCTAGAAGTCTGGTTTGTAAAGCTGAAATTCAGGATGTTTTATTCCATTTCAGCTGTCATGATGTCCCCCTGTTACTCTGAAAAATCATTGAACCTCTTTCTGCATCAGACCCCTCTAAAAACCAAGAGTAATTAGTTTTCCTTCCACTAGGGCTTGCATTTAAATATTTCCAAAAAGCATTTGCAAGTCCAGTGGAAAGGTGTAAAATGGAGTTCCATTTTTAAAGTGATTTATTTTGTAAGAAAGTATAAAACACACAAAAAAAAGGGAAAGAGAATCATCATGCTTCCAATTTCTTTAAGTCATGTTTTCTAAGTTAATTTAGGAAGAATGCTTGTAGTATGTGACCAAAACTGTCACTGGTAATGTTAAATAAAGTCTTATTTCTTTTATTTGTACAAAAAAATTAAATGTCTTCTGCGATTATAGCTCAGAGGAGTGTAATTTATGATATACAGTGCAAATTAACCTAGCTGACTTGCCACTGTTACATTCATCTGGGACTAATCAGAGCTTATAATCCATTTTATCTGGTATTCTTGTACTTCTGTTGCTAAGCAGCTAAAGCCATTATACAGATATTGCTATATGGATATAATCAGTTTAACACAAGTTTGCATTGCCTTTTATTACTGATTAGTGTCAAATTAGAACTTTTTAGGGCCCAATTCTGTTCATTATTATCCCTGCTTTGTGGATTTGTACGTGTGAGACAAAAGACTAAATTAACCCCTGTATTTTTAGCTATTTTAATGCTAAAATATTTTAATACCATTTAAATATAAAATTATTTACAAGGGTTTCTTAAAGATAAGTGTTAACTGTGGTAAAAAGGTAGAATAAAATTGTAGGTCAGCATAGAGTGATGTTATTTATACTGTTTCTATTATGGTACCTTTTTATATACATTTAGACACATTTATATTCAGACCTAATTGAAATATTTTATTTACCTGTGTTGCTATACATGCACATACACAGAATATGTACAAGCATAGGTATTTTTTGATTCCCAAATCCTGGTTTATACGGGCAGTTCATATCATAAGAAATTAAAATATACTGATTTTGACTTTTTCTTCAGAGTACTTCGTGAAACACTTGAAGTTAGAATATTATCTGGTGATGTTTCATATATGATACAGTTAAGAAGTTATGCAAATTTACAAGATTTTGGCAGAATAGGGTTTTTCAGAAATTATATGGTATATATGTTAAATTCAGCTTTCCTGGTGACTTCTACCCAGTGTGAATGCACTGACCACCATCACTGGATTGTCTGAAAGTAGACACTATGGTCAGGAATAGTTGGAACAGTGAAGCTGATGATTAAATACTGTAATCATTGTCTCTCTCACACACACACAAGCCCCTGTTTCCAGCATGATGACCCCATTTTGGGAAACTTGCTATTATGCAGCTCAGTTATTGCTAGCTGCTCTTGAAGGATTGTTAAAGCCTGGTTAGCTCACTGAAGATTCATTGTTCACTTTAGTCCCTTTAGTGTTAAACTTCAAGTCAGGCTAGCGGAGCAGCCAGGCTCATCAAGGGCCCGCGGGAGAAATTACTCCTCCAGCATCAATCAGGAGAGTCTAAATGCTCCTCTTTCAGACAGGAAGGACTTTTCTTCCGTGGTGCAGCACCCAAACTGAACAGGACTCTTTCACACCCTCTCAAAGCTAGGGTTGTTCCTAGTTTGCATGTGCACCAGTGAGTGCTGCAGCTGCAGCTCCGTGGATGGCTTGGCTGTAACCAGCTGAGCCCCGACAATCCCGGGGACGGTCCCGAGGCAGCGGCTGCAGCCAGAATTCCCTGCAATGCCCACCATGGAATAGATGAGGGCAGGCTGGAGTTCGTGCTGACTTGTTTTTGTAATCTTGGTCCTCATGCCTGCATGTTCGGCTTTCAGAGTGAACTATGTCAGTAGTTCACTGTGTTAAAGACATCTTAGCGCAGCCAAGCGTAAAATTCAATGCCAGGATTTTAATCCTGATCCGATCATGTGCAGACAGGAGGTTTTTAGGATAACAGGTAGAGCTAAGGGCTTTTAAGGTGCTGTTTTTATATCTCTTGGACAGAGTAGCTGGAATTACATATTAAAAACTTCTGATCTTGGGAAAAGTGTTTCTCCAGTTGAGGCATGTTTGAGGGGAGAAATTTTCAGAGTATCTACCCAGATGCTTTGCCAGTAAGTTCCCTGGCAAGTCTGTCTGTCTTGTACACTATCTTTTAGCAGAGATTAGAGGAGCCAGGAATACTGTCATCCAAACAAGGTGAAGGAGGTAGCAGACTTTCAAACTGGAGTAGTCCACTCACTTACTGGGCCCACAGACTCTTTGTATAATCTTGTGCTGTGGATATGTTAACATCATTCTGGTTGGTTCCTGATCTGGCATTCTTAATCTTACAGCTCTTGTGGAAACACAGTACTGTTCCTCATCCAGCAGGATAATTTAATATTGCTGCTTCAAATGAAATCCTGTGTCTTAGAGCTGTATTGTGGCTTTCAGTTTAGTTTTGT
Organism: Dicaeum eximium; assembly: GCA_013396995.1. Lineage (NCBI taxonomy): Eukaryota > Metazoa > Chordata > Aves > Passeriformes > Dicaeidae > Dicaeum > Dicaeum eximium. The sequence continues at coordinate 308,530 of VWZP01001401.1, read as the reverse complement.
CTTGGAAGCGTGGGGAAGGATAAGGGTAATATGACTTGTGGCAGCATAGCTTGGAAGGAATGTGCCTAACTGGTTTATAACAGGATCTGTCACTCTGCAGACATGTGCTGTGACCTTCTTTCTGTCCTTCCTCTGCACCTACATCCTGAGACCATCCCCACAACTGTTGTAGGTTCCCTCATTTGGACAAAAGAGACCTGAGTACATGACCCACAGTCCCTTGCCCTAGCACCCTTTGTGCCTTTACTTGCATTTTGTGGCCGTAAAACACTATTCACAATTTGCTTCTAATGGGCTCAGAATAAAATAAATTTGCAACAATAAAACCTATATTTAAAATAAGTGAAAATGTAATGTTCACATGGGTAGCTGTTGGGATGCCTGTTTATGCCAGCTGACTGTTTTAAATGCTATTTAAAGAATGCCCATGACACACAAGGAGTTGTGGGGAAACATTTTATATTGTGTTTGTCAGGTGTTGCTCTTGCAAGTAAACAACTAACGCACCCCAAAGGAAGAGTCAGGAAAAAGGAAACTACATATAAAATTTGATTCTTCTGCAGCTTCTTTTCTACATGCAGGAAATGATTCTCTTTGGAATTCATCTGGGCACTTTACTACAACCTTTTTTTTGGTACCAACAGTAAACTTCGTAAATTATAATTGTACACAAGAGAATTTCACCATGGGAATGAAATGGAATTTACAAAACATTTGAGTTTGCAACTTGAGTAAAATTTTCCTTGCTTTTTTAGGATCTACACAGAGTAATTTTGACATAACATGTCTTCTGCTCCATATATCACATATGGGCCAAACTGGGCACAGTACAGCTTAAAGTATGCTTTATCTCCTCTTCTCAAAACCACACCATCAGATTTTTTTTTAGTGTTCATGCCATTTTGTCTCACTTGTGGGTGAGTAGTTTTAGCAAAACCAAACATGGGGTTTTGATGCAGGGTTTATTTTTGCATAGTTACTGTGGGCTGAGTAAGAGTAGGGATGCCCAGTCCACAGACTCATGCTTGCATATAAGGAAGCATCTAGGGAACCTCTCTGTGCTCCCACATAAGTGGAGCCCAAGGCCATTCTGTAAGCTGAGAACTATTCAGCACATGATTCTATCTCCTGAAAGTTCTGACAAAGGTGATCTATAACATCAAGTCAGCCTTTAAGAGAAGTATCTCTCTGGAGGGGTGTGAGTGCTGTGTCACTTGTGGGCCTGAGTCCACAGTCCCTTCACCAAGGCTGAAATACTGTGTGAGGAGTGTATAGACAACTCCCACAAACAGTAAGAAACACTAAACATAAATGTATACAATATGTACACGTAAAATATATCCCATTATTCTCTTCTAGTAAACTGATCAGTCATTAAAAAGCAATTGTTCAGAACTCAGAAAATTAATAATAAAGACTCCTTCCAAGTCTTGGCTGTGCTTATTAGTACATAGTTCATAGCAATGCAAATGGAAGGTGTTCTGAAGGTTAACATACAAACTTAGCTACTTTAATAGTGTATAGGATAATACCAGCTAGTGGTAAGTCTGCATATTTCCATAATCTAAATTGTGACCTAGAGAAATCATCCCATTGTATCATTTAATACAGCCAAGAAAGACCCAGTTGCAACTCTTTCTTACAGAGTATGGGCACCTTGCCAAGTTCACAAGAAGGAAAATTGTCCTTTTAATTGTCCTTAACTTTCCATTTAGCCTATAGAAGGATGAATGGCATCCATTTCATAAGCTTTTATAAATAAGTTTTTCCAAGAAGCTTCACAGAGCCACACAAAATAACTAACTTGGAATACTCTTACTGGTAAGTAGTTTCTTGAAAAGTCTGTGGTGGTACTTATTTTCTCTTTTCTGTTTTCAGAAACCCAATATTAAAATCACACAGAATTCTGCTACTTAAAACTGCTTCCTAAGTTGTAGAAAAAACTGTGCCCTGAAAATAAAACACACTATTTTCTTCTGTGCTGCTTTACTCATTTCAGAGGGTTTAAGATGGCTTAAATGATAGCAGAATTTTGGACAGTGTTTCTTGTTGTCTACTTGTGAATTGCCAGAGTTTTCAGCTGTGTGAAGCACATGCTTTGCCAAAAATTAATCAAGTTCTGGAAACAGGAAAGTGTGGAAAATAAAGCAGATACAATTAATGCTTTTAAAGGTCACTGTTGCATTTACAGAACTGCAGAGATCCAGACAGTGAAGAGAGGTGAATGAATAATGACTTGCAATAGATATTGAAAAAGCCTGGCTCAGGTAACTCATGTTTACCATAAGAACAAAATAAGGTACTATGTGGGGCTTACACAGAACAATGTATATTCATAAAGACCTTCATTTTCAGGAAGGGTTCTGAAAACATGTTGAACACAAAATACTATATGTAGACTAGGGGTTTTGCAAATATTGTCAGGTTTTCATTAATCCTGTGTGCTCATGTATGTTTCACTTGAAGTGTGAATTTAAAACCTCTTGCTAGATTCCTTTCATCCTCTTTTGAGAACTGTTTTATACAAAAGGCCAAAGGGAGGACAAAACTGAATTCTGTTCTCATGAAGTTCTGCATAAGACATATGAGCAGTGACCAAGAGCATGGCCCAGTCTCTGAGAGTGCCAAAGCAGATGTCCAGCAAGAATGTAAAACAGATCGTGCCATTTTTCCAGAATACTATCCCAACATCATGAGATGGATGACTTAGGCATTTCCTGAGCCAAAGATGGCAGGTTTGCATGTAATCAGATGGCACTTTGCACATAATATTTTTTTTGGTAGGTGTTAAAAGTGAGAAGCTATTTGAAAATGCAACTGTTGGTGAATGTTGCATTTTGTTCACCCACATGAACATGGAGAAATCATCTTAATGCCACATCTGCAAACAGACAGCCCTATAATGCAGTATAAATATTTACACCTTTTCTTTTAAGTGATGTTTTTGAAAGTATTGTCTATGCCATTAAAAATCTCAAAATCTCAATATTTTCATCATCTTCTGGAGTAGTGAAATAATGTGTCTTAGCATCTGGAAATACCAAATATAATACTTGTGTGAGGTTTGTCAGATAGAAGAAACTCAGGATTCCCTGCAGGTATGTCAGGATGCATGTCCATAATGTTTTGTTATCCATACATTACATAGAAAAAGTATGATATGTTGTAATGCAGGTAAACAATACATAGTAAATTTGATAGAACACTTCTCAAGTTGCTTTTTCCATTGCTGAGAGGAAAGGTACTGAAGGAAAGAGAGAAATGTTACACTATCTTGTGCTTTCCCATCAGGAGCGTAAGCAGTGAACCACAGCTGGCAATGCCATGCCAGAGCCAAAAGGGCATCATGCATAATGCATTAGACTTAATTAAGAAGCATGCCAAAGAGTGATGCCATCCTCTTTCACATTATCAGTCTGCAGTGTTTATTGAATTGCTGAAGTAGAAGTCACAGTATCACAGAATACGCTGAGTTGGAAGGGACCCACAAGGATCATCAAGTCCAAATGAAATAAAGCTTTTTTAAAACTTAATTCAGCCACTTTTAATACATTTACCTGAGCATTTCTTAAAGAAATTATTTGGTATAGACAAATTTCAGAAGGGACAGTTGGTGTGTTGGATATATTGATGAATATAACACATGATTTATTTATGGACCATACAGTAGAGGACAAGTTTTAAAAGAGAAGTTAATTGGGTTATTTGGTCATGCAAGAAATATCTTGTGTTGAATTTTTAGACAATCAAAGAGTAAAAATAAAATAAGATTTGGCCAGGAGGAGGGTCTGTCTTCAGGACTTGAAAATTCTGCATAGCTCTGTCTTTTTTGCTTGGATTGAGAAGTGAGAAGCTTAGTGGTCATGTTCCCACTCAGTCTTGTGCCCCACGTTCTCATGCTTGCAGTATTCAAGAACAAGTCCTTTAATGGCAACTGCTCTGTTGCAACAGCAATAGGAAAGGAAGCTTGCAAAGCTTTTCTAGCATAATGAGAAAGGGGAAAATCATATCTAATGAGATTTCTGGATCAGAAATGAGGGAGTTTTAGATAGGAATCTGAATTTAAAGAGTCTTAAACTCACCAAACCTCTGAACTTCTGGAAATTTGCCACGAATCTGTGGGAAAAGTTAGGAAAGAATTGTTGCTGGGTGATATGCCTGAGGAGATTAACTGCTTTCTACAGTTCTCTTCAATGTGGTATTATTATATAAAACACTCAAAGTGGTTCAAATATCCCTAAGGCTAACATGTAATCTCAGCCACATGTGTAACCTAATATCTGACTATTGTTTCACTCTGCTTTTTAACTGGATTTAGACTGATGATTTGGGTCTAAGAAGCCACAGGCAGCTCCCCAGAACCCAACTATCACCAAGTTCAGGATTTGATAGCCAATGCAGACTTCATTACAATTTGTTAACCATTATCTGATTGTACAGTTACCATCATTCTGTAAATAGCATTGACAGAAAGGGGGTATGTTTACTGGCCTTGTACAGAGAAAAGTAATGTTTTATCCATTAGTAGTGTGTTGTTTTTAAAGTTGTTTACATTCTTTGAGGAAATGAGGAAGCTACTGCTTGAAGAGGTTAGAGGACATGAGTTTATGGGTTCTTTTTGAAAATGTTCTTGAAACAAATGCTAAATTAAATTATTCAAGTAATAGCAGAAAGAACATAATGTCTTGGCAAGCTGAATTTACTCTGTTATATTTGAATAAAGAAATCTAAACTCTGAGGGGAAAAAGAGGTTGTCAGATCTTATCCTGATACAATGAAAAATTATTTCATTTTTTGGTCCTGCCCATAAGTTTTGCTTGCAAGCTACTGCCTTTGTCAAGTTACTGATGGTCTAGGAATGATAAGCAGAGTACAAGTAATATTATTGGAAGGTTGGAGTAGTATGCTTAAAAGGTTAAAAACGTGATCATCTGTTGAGAAAAAAATCTGAGGCTTTAATTATTTTTGCTTTTCCTTCTTTTTCCCTGTAAGAATAGATGTCTGCTAATTTTAAAAAAGTAGTAATTCATGGCCATTCCTTAAAGCTCTCCTTTGAATTGTGTAAATCCTTGTCCCATAGAAACCTTAGGTTATAAACTTCAAAGGAGTCTCATGAAGCCTCGAGGTGAAAGTAGGTGAAATTTTCAAAAAGTCTCTCTCTCCCCTATGGAACTAAAGACATGGGAAATTGTGTCAGTGGAACTGAAGTTTGCTTTGAAATGCTGGGTTAGCACAACCACAAAGTACTGAATGGGAAGGTTCAAATCACTGCTGGTGTATTTACTGAATCACAAAGGGTAAGTTTGTGCAAGTTGTTCCCACTGCTCTTTTGTTCCTAATTCCAGAGAACATTTTTTAATGATTAATATACTTTTTCTTCGAATGAAATACTACCCTGGGCCTTAGTTACAGCATGTTATATTCCCTAGACATGTTTTAGTCCAGGAACAGTTGTAGAAATGCAACATAAAACCAGTGGGGCAAATATAAACTCGGAGTTCAACATTTTGTAATCGTATAAAGAAAAATGTATCCCACTGGTGTTCTCCTAAAACATGAGATTTCTTTTTAAGTCTGGTCAGTTATCAGAAACTGGTTGCATCATTCTGCTTTACTGGCTTGCTGTGTGGGTCTGTCAGTTCAGTTCTTGTGGCCTCTGTGTGGGTTTTGATCCTGAACTAAGAAAGACAAAGACTTTGCCCTCTCTTTGCCTTTACATAACCCCACAACTGCCATAAAAGTCAGATAAATACTTTGGAAGTTACTGGAAGCTACTGCATTTGGGGGGGAAGGGTATTATTTATTTTTAAAATAATTATGTGAGCCTTTGACATAACTTTTAATTGAGAAACCTGGTCTAGTGGGAGGTGTCCCTGTTCATGGCACAGGGATCAGAACTAGATAATATTTAAGGTCCCTTCCAGCCCATTTTTGACTTTATGATTTTATGAAAATACAGTTCACTAATTACTGTTTTCTAGATACTGATGACTGTGAGCAAGAGGTTGTTTATATGTTATATTCTTCAATATGCTGAAAAGTTTTGCTGCTTCAGGGACAGAACACTCCAGTTTAAAATTTAATTATAAATAAATTTAAAAACATGAAATTAGAAAAATAAATATGATCATGCTTCTTTCTGACACACAGAGTGAAATCAGTTAATTAATAGTGGAAAGAAAAACAGCCTGTGTATTTTTATAAAACCTCACATTTAAATACATTTTTCCACCAGAAAGGATAGAGAGAGAGTGTGTGTCAGCAATCTTAGATACTACTGCGGTGGTTTTTTGAGAAATCCACCAAATATTGCAGGTGGTCTTATAAAATTTTTGTTGGAATCCTGTTTGCATTATTCATGCATTATGGATAATGGCATTTTGCCTTAACTTTGCATATGTGGTGAAAAAAAATTCCTGAAAGGAATTTCCCATATCTTCCTTAAGCATTATGAAGCTGCCATCACTCCACTGTGTTGGTTTGTAAATACCACTGACATTTTCATAGCTTGTAATCTCACCAGGGCACCAGCCATTTCTGCTTATTTTCTTAGTATCAAAGGCCATTGGACCTACTTTAAAACTTGCTGTTGTTCTACAGATAAGATTTTTGACAGGTAAGAAGCAAATCTGAGTCTATAGATATTCTTCATTTTTACTTACTGCTTATCAAAACCTGCAATTATTTTTGCATGTTTGCAAAAATGCAAAATTTATATCTTCTTTATAGCCAGCTTTGATAATTGAGGAAAGGGTGCTGAAAACTCTGTCTTTAGAGTCATGTATTAAAAATAAAGTTCACATTCCTTACATTATTCTTATTTGCATGGAACAATAAATTGATGCTACAGAAGTTGAAACTGGAATTGTGATTTGAGCCAGAACTCACAGAATTAATTTTGCTTTTGAATAGGCTCACAAAGATGAAAGCAGGATGCTGTGTGATGGCACTACATAGATTTTAAGTGTTCTATAACATTTTACTGATCCACTGTCTCATATGATGAGACTGTTTATGGAAAGAATACTGAAAATGTACTCAGCCTGTGTCTGACAGGCAGGTGTAAGTAATTGAAAACATTTCTCAGGATATTGCCCAAGTTGTGTGGCGTGGGGGAATTGGGTTTTGTTCGTATGTTTTAGTAGTGACAACCTTTAATTCAGTGAAGCTGAAAAAGTGAGATTAACTATCAAGGGGTGGAAAATAGAAAGCAAATAATTGGAATCTGTTTGTACAGAAATGAAACACATTTTATTCCAGGCTATTTGGAACACTGACCAATTATTATTGCAGTGTAATGATATGTGCACGCTGATCTGAGACTGGGTTGCTGCTGGAGGATGAGGATGTCTCACCCTCTGCTCCCCCTTGCTGGGTCTGTCCAGTCTTTCCATTGTACCTGATTCCAGTAAGCCCTTGTGTGGATGGGTTGGGTCGGTTTTCTGTTAGAGCTGAAAACTGGAGTAGCAAAAAATAATCTGTATGTCATTGAGGAGCTCCAACCTGTCTGATACTCACTGGTGCAAGCGTGGAAGAAGCTGTCACTTTGCTCAGTGGCAGTTCACTGCTGGGACAGTAAGCCAGCTGAGAAATCCCATGTAGCCCTGCCTGTCCAGACAGCAATGGATTTTCTTCTTAAAAGAGTAAAAAGAAAATCTGAACTGCAGGTTTTTCACAGTGGTGTTTTGTGGCGGTAATCACCTTAGGAGTGATCCTAAACTCTTTATTCTCATGATTGCTATTAAGTTGCTCATGAGAATGGAAAAGAAGATTTGTGGGTCAGTTTTGATCCTTTTGAAGATAATTGTCATATTCCCCCTGACTTCAGAAGGGTCAGAAACATTAGCCTTCTTTTTTTTTTTGCTGTGTCCAGAAAGAAGTATGTGTTGCAGATGAGATGTGTCATTTTGTCATCTGTTAGAAATTCAGCTTTTGGCACTGCAGCTACATGAGCAGCATGTGCAGTTGCTGTTCTGTTTCTGGCTTTTGGTGGATTTTTTTGTTTTGTTTATTGGTCTAGTGTTTGTAGTCAGTGAAGCCTCAGTAGTAGCTGTTACACATAAATTGATTAGAGTTTTGAGGTGACACGCTGTCATTTTCCGAGTCTGCCTTTGGAAGTAATTGTTTCACTTCTGCCCAGCATTAGATTATGTGGATCAGACGGTATGTTACCTATGCAACAGAGGGTTTATAATGCTTGATCCCAAATGGAATGTAAAATATCCGAATGTGCATATTTTAAGGACGGCAAAAAATCGGCCGGTAGATTTCTATGTATCCAATGCAGCATTTAATTTGGAGAACAGCTGGAGATTGCAGAGCTTTTGTAGAATAATGTGCTCTGGTGTTAGCATTCTCCAGACACATTGATCTTTCGGGAGCTCGCTCATCCATGTGTCTTCTCTTTTCTTCGGGCAACTTTTCCTGAACTTTCCGAGCTGTCCCCTGGGACTGCCTGTCACTGTGTTCTCACAGGGCTGGGAGCTCCCTGGGCAGGATCAGCCCTGCTCTCTGACCACAGCTCTGCTTTGCATCACTGCCCAGTGCGTGGCTCCTGGTTTGAAGTCTGCAGTCTTGACATCCTGGGTTTGAACAAGACCTGGCTCAGTCAGATGGATACAAGTCTCAACCTGCTGGCTAAACTTACTCGGCGCCTTACTCACTGCTACAGGAGTTTGTGGGGTGAAATGGGTAAAACAGGAAACGAAGAAATTGGAAAGGCATGCACAGGAGAGTTTGCCGTGGCTATTTTGACCCTGTATCATGAGGCTGTGTTTGTACACACTTTTGACAACTTTTTGGAACAGTTTCTGCTTCCTCTTCTAAATCAGAAAAGAAGATTCAGGACAGTTTGTTTCAGGTGGCAGAAACAGGTTAATCTATCACTGTTTTTCTGGCCAAACCATGTGTATAAAACATGTGCAGCAACATGTTCGTATATTCATGCACCTAAAGCTCACACACTTCTTCTAGAATATATTCCTGTCCTGGTAGTTCAGTGTTCATCTAGATCCACCTAAGTACATATTAGTTATTTCCATAAACCTTTTTTAATATGTCTGCTATAATTTTAGAATTAGGAACTACTTAAGGAAGTTTGCTTTATTTTTTTTTGCTTTTTTTTTTTTGCTTTCCCCAGAAGTTTGACTTTTCTACTTAAGTTGATTAGAATTTTCATATATATATATGTATATATGTATATATATATATATGTATTTATATTTTTTGTGATTAAAACTACATTCACATTACAGATGAAAGCTAGATCCGCTGCAATGATTTTAAACGTGGGTTCTACTTAAATTCATTTATATATACTAATATAAGAGGGTTTTTTAACATTTCTGTTTAGCCAAATACTAGAGAAAAGTTCAAATCCTACATAAAATTGCTTTGTACTGCAAAAAGCCCCAATGAATCCCTTTGGCACTGGGAAGAAGAATGCTCTGTGTTGAAGGCTTATGACTGATGATGCATGGAAAAGATACTTGCTGGTCATCATGTAGCAAGAGGAGATTCACCACAGGTGTCCTTGGGGTTACTTTTCCGTGTTACAACACTGGCAGATTTTTAACACAGAGAGAAATTATCTGTGTGACGAGAAATATGGAGAGTATGTTACATCTGTGAGCAGTTCATTTCAGCACAAAGGCTCCTTTCCTTTTGCTGGAAATAAACATGCTGGAGGCTAGGTGACTTGGGTTTTCTTCCAGTTTTGAAACCACAGAGTCTTTTAGCGTCCTATTTCCAGCACTCAGTATGGTAAAGTAAATATTAAGCTCTATCTTCAGATAACTTTCAAGATCTGTGGAACTATTGATTCACATGAATTCAGTGTGGATCAGGTCTTGTGTACATCAAAGTTATCTCTGTAAGAAGTTCTTAGGAAGTTTTTTCCCCTAAGGATTTGGGTAAATTTCTTAGATCTATGTCCTTCCATGTAATTACTTTAAATCTAGATACACCACAGGCATTTTGAGTCAGGCTTGCTAACAGAAGTTTTTTTGTCTTTTTTTTTTATCCATTTTTGTTTTTTCCTTAATGTATACATCAGTACTCTTGCTGATCCCTGTTAAAGGTGCTTGTTTAGAGCAAAATTTTATGTTGTACATGTTGAACTGAGTGTGGTTTAAAGACAAAAATCTAGGTTTGCACTTTTAATGACCCAAACTTTCATTCATCATAGAATTCTGTGCTTAATCTGTTCTAGGATCTCTGCCATAATCTTATCGCTTTAATTATAGTCCCCAAAAATGCAAAAAATGTTATATAACTCTTTCTGAACTTGTTTGGGCTTCTTATAGACATGCTTATATGGCAGGGAAAATATTGTGCAGTCCAACTGTGGCATAGGGGAAAAGTCATGCAAGCAACAATTAGGATCTGATTTTCTAAAAAGAAACTTCAGAAACTGCAGATACAGAGATACTCTGTTGACAAGAAATACACAAAGAATAGTTTCAGTATAGTTCTCTGAAAAATATAGACTTCCAACTGGAGTTGAATAAATTTCATCTTGTCAAATTGAAGTTACTGTAAACTTTCTGGTTTTTCCTTATGTGGTCAGAGTTTAACAGATTCAACCTCTGTGCCATAAAATGACTTGCATAATCCTCTATCTATAATTTAGAAAATTGTCAGTTCATGTTTTTCCTTTAGTGCTAAAAACCCTGTGGGATTTACACATGTTGTAAAAATCTGTGTGCAGGTGTTACTCAGCTATAGTCAGAATTGCTTTCTCTCTTTTCATATTGTAAAGGGTGTTTCAATTTCCTTTTGTGGGGTCCCTAAAAGAAGGAAAGGTTTGTCATTAATGTTGTCATAATGCTAAAGGCAAGAAAAAATAGGAGGAACTGTTTTTTATTTTCAGTTAACAAATTCTTTGTGTGGGTGTGTATTAAAGGTCTATAAGGGCACTTTTGTAAGAACTACTGACCTTTTGAATTGTTCATTAACTCTATTTGTAAGTTCCCTTGTTGATTTGCACATGCTTTTTCTATGTCTTCAGACTCGATTTTATTTTAAATCTATCATATTTTAACACTTTTTTTTTTTAAATTTCAAATAACAGGTCATAAAATCATAGTAAAAGTTAGGCTTAGAAGGGACCGTTCCACCCATCATGGATTCATGTGCACAACAGGCACATGCACACAGAAAAGCAGTGACTGGTCAGCTTGATCAGTCTGACCAGAGCCACAGAGTCTCTCACAAAGCTTGATAGCACCAGCAAATCTTAATGTGAGAATAAGTTAGGGTATTTGCAAAACTCTTTTGTTGGGAGCATAATATAAGCAGTATATGTAGGGTTAGCCTTAAGAGGTATGTTAAAGTGTTCTAAGAAATCCCATCATGTATCAGAAACATATCAGCTGCTGAATAATTTCACAGAAATGGTATGTAACTGTAGATATTTGTGTTAGCACCAATATCACAGACAAGAGTGTCAAAATGAAACCATTTATAAGCATTTTTACTGGTGTTCAGGCCATCAGAGCTATTGGAAAATATGGCATATGTGTTGGACCAGATCAGTCATTCTTGGTGAATAACACATGTTTTACAATCTGAGAAATTGTCTGGACTCAAAAGAATCTAAATGTCAGAGCTGCCATTAGGCCACCACTACTGTCACATTAATTTGTAACTCTTGTAAAATCTATTATGTGATTATGAACTCTGTATTTATAGTGTACTGGACACAAAACTTGTTGATATTTAGGAACAGCCTGCTTGAATGGGTATTTTGGTTATTTTAGCAGATATCCAGACTTCCAGTCCTTGTGTGTTTTGTCTTTGAAGTTTCTGGATTACAGTCAAGAATAATCTGGGCATTTTGAGGGGTATGTCACATTTTCATTTTGATAATGGGACCTGCTTGTGTAACTTCTTGACTTTGATGGTTCCTACATCAGAGTTTTATTGAAGATCACAGTAACACAGAAAACCATTGTTTTATTTCCTCTTAGTTAGAGCTTTAAAAGTCACCCATGTGTAATTAGTGGTAGTGAACTGCAGTACAAGTCACATCCCTGAATCACCAACAGAGGCTGCCACATCAGCCCAGGAGCTTCCAGATTTCTTCTCCAGGGGACTTTCCTGGCCACTTCTCCAGCTGTGCTTCAGTTTGTAATCGTGTTTACATTAGTGATTGGTGTCCATCTGGGAAGAGGTTCCATTCAAACTGTAAAGCCCTGTCTGTACAGTTGGCAGTCTCCTCTGAAATGGATTTTTAAGAACTTTGTTGGACAAGGAGTTTGGCTCCTGCTTTCAGGCTGCAAAGATAATCTTCATTTATTTTTAGAATGTATGTACACTTTATCTTCTCAGATCAGGACTGTTTCTTAACAGGCAATCTTTCAGTATTTTTTTCTTCTCTTAGTAGTTCTGTTTTGGCTTGGAATATGTAGGAGTAACATGTAGTAGCAATATTTGGGAAGATCACTCAGGAGTTGGAATTTCTAGCCAACAGTTGTATCTGAATTACTGCCTCTAAGTGGAGAGAGTGACTTCTGAGCTCTTAAAAGCTGCCAGAGCATTCATTTTGGTCCCCTCCAGCCCTGCTTTTTTTTTTCCTTCTACTTTTGATCGACATAAAATAAATGTTGCTGAGGTATCCAAGAATCGTGGGGGGCAGTTTCTCTGTGTATCTCCTTGCATGGCACTTATCACAATAGTGCTTGTGCTAAACATTCCTCTTCTATGAGGCAGCATCATGATATTTAGTTGCTTTTTATTTCTTAGAAACAATTTTTGCAACACTTTGAAATTGCCCAAACTCTCAATTTTTCTGTGGCAACAAGTTTAGAGAGGAAGGGATTCCAGCGATGAACAGCTTCTAGAAACTATACTGGCATACAAAGTATCTTATATAAGAAATCAGATCTTGGGCTTGTTTTCTTTCTTCCTCCCTTTTCTGCCCAGCCCCTTTTCTGTGCTAGTGAAGGCCTTTGTTACAGCAATAGCCCAGCTGGATGCTACTTCCTCTGCTTAAGCGAAGTTCAAGAAGCCAGCTGCTGCTTAAAAGAAAACTGCTTATTGTTAAGTTCCCCTTCTTCCCCCTGCCAAGGTTAAACATGTCCCTTCTCCGTCAGCACCTCCAGTGTAATGTGTCCCCAGATATTGGTGGGCACGCCTTCAAGGACATCAGCCTAGTCCCTACCAAGCTACCTGCTGACGAGGCAAAATGATAGACAACAGCTTTTAAAGTTAACTTCATGTTAGCCAGCCACACCAAGATCAGTTTCCCTTCCTTTAGAGGTTTTTTCCTATCCCCGGAGCAGTGCAAGGTGAAATTCAGGGACTGAGAACTTTTAGGAAGATTTTAGTTTTCTTACTTTTGCCTGATTCTTTTCTTTACTACTGTAATGAGCAATATTTTTCATTCCTCCATATAAGCCTCTGAAGATTTTGTTTAAAATATTGTACTTGAAAAATTTTAATATGAGAATTTGTGTGATAGCTCCCAAGGAGTTTTTAGTCCTGTGATTCACCCACGCTTATATCCAGTAGGAAAGGATCAGCAAAGAATACGTTAATAGCTTCCTCCTATTTTCAACAGAAGAAAGATGCTGATCACTAAAGCCTTTGGATGGTTAGCTTAGAAAGATGAACTCTATAACCTGGTTTCAAAAGTAGATTGTGCAACACTGAGATGAAGCCACAGCCAAAGACAAGTTTGGGAAAAATCACTGTACTGAGATTTCCTGTAAAATTCAGCTTTCTGAGTATTGAGTATGATGAATTCCCTCATTCCATGATTATGTGCATTTTTATCCCAGACCATTGCTGTGGTAAAAGAGGAGGTCTCTTTTTCTGTGTCTGTGATAGTCAGTGCAATACCTTGTTTAGGATACTTTCTCTAAAAAACAGTAATTTACATTCTTTCTTTAAGTTTTCCTGTATTAATAAATTGGGGGTTCAGAAGAAAATGTAGTCATCATATGAGTAAACACTATTAAGCTGTAGTCTAAAGAGACAGATGGGCAATAGATCAGGGTATAAAAACATTTCTAAAGGTGGAATTTCTTGGATTTTGAATCTTAGACTGCTTCTGTAATGCTCTTTTCCATATTCCTGTGTGGGTTTCTTATTTATGAGTGATGCATGACCTTTTGTATGCATATGTATATTCACAGTGATGGGAAATCAAGCATAGTCCTTCAGCCCTGAATCCAGCCTTTACTGTTACATGCAATTTTACTTACTTCAGGGAGGTACAGAATGTGGCCCTTGTTTTATCTGCTTCTTGCCTTTAGGTAGTTTCACATACATATACTGTTTGTTCTCTCCAGGGAGAGCTATTCTTTGGCTTACCTTGACTGGATTTGCTAAATCTGTTGTAAGTATCCAGTAAAGTGAAGTCTACAGCAATATCTGAAGCCTACCATAAATTATTTTATCAGAGTGATTTCAGTAATGTATGTGCTGTTGTGTGATTAATGGCTCATTATTTGATGACAGAAGAGTTTAAGTGTTATTGTCACATTCTGGTCACATCATCACATTTATTCAGACACAAGGGAACTGAGGGCTAAAATTAGAGGCTTTTCCCAGGTCTTTTAATTGGTTATTTCCAATGTAGGAATGGATACATATGTTTTATATAATATTCATGTGATGGTTCATTATATCCACCATTCTGTGTGTTTTCAAGAGAAACATCATTTTATGTCCTTTCATAATTGATAATGTAACATGAGAAATTTGTGTGGAGCAGGGCTTGCTGTGAATTTGTAGCACATGTCCTTTACAATGTTTTTTGCAGCCTGGCATCTATCTTCTCCTGAGGACACTGTTTCTAAATTCACATCTCTCCTAGAGAATCACAACAAGACCTCCTTTGTATCTCCCATGGAATCCTGAGAATGCTGTCTAAACTGCTAGTTTACTTTATCTGTAGAAAAAAAAAAAAAAAAAGGAAAAACCAAACCAACAACACCACCAAACTTTCTTGCTTTTTAAAACTTCTGTCTGGTGTTCTCACCTGGTCAGTGGGATATTATGCAGAGCTGCCATTTAATGTACATCTCTGTTGCATTATCATTGAAATGAGAGGGGAGTGAAGCTATGTTTATTAAATCTTTCTGATATTTCTCAAAGGCTAAAAAAAAAAAGCCCCATCCAACAATAAGTTGATTTTGAAATCACTGTGTTTGAATGTAGCTGATCTGTTTTTCTTAAAATATTTCTGGAGCCACATATGAGCTGTAGTTGAAGATTTTAAAATCTTGGTTTCCTAAAGCCAAGTTGCTAAAAGATAGTTGAGCAAATGTACAAGTCATTGAAAAGTTATGAGAATTCCAGTGTTTGACTCCAGCATGACAGAAATTTAAGTATTACTTTATATAACTGGCAGTTATTTTATACAGAAGATTTTTGACAGATTAATATTGCATTATAGTATTGATAATTTGAGGTCAGTTGTCCAAACAAGGCAAATCCAGGTGCAAATTCATCAGTACCTATCATCTTCATGCTGTGCTCAGTGATAAAATATATGGATGGTAAAAGTGTTGATGTTGGTTTTTTTTAGCCATCCCCCAGACTATTTCACGAATGGGAAAAAAGGGAGTAAACCTCTGAAGACAAGAACTGTGAAACTCAGTAAGAAAGAAATAGTTTTAAAAAAAAAAGTTTGCTGTGATGTATTATCTCAGAGACAAATAGTTCTCAAAATTATCTACTAAACTCTTCAGAAGAGAGCCAGCACAGCAAGTGACTGACTGTGTCATGAACACTTCCAGAAATAAGAGAGGATGGCTTTGCAAGCAAAATTTAAAGAAAAACAAATCCCCATTTTCTATTTAAACCCAAAATCACACTTGAAATACAGTCATAAGTAGAAGGTATCAAGTTAATAATTTCCAACTGCCAGAATGCTGGCATTGACCATGAGCTAGAAATATTGAAATATCACTCAGATGTTTCTTAATAATGTGCTAACTGTGGGAGAACTAAGCCCAGGAAATCAAATAGTGAACTCCTCTGGCCCTCACCTGTGAGACAGTCTGCAAGTAGGAATGAATGACATAACTTGTTAGGAAAAATATTTGCCTGATTTTCCATATGCTCCTAGCTGAGCAAATACTAAGTAGGTGTAACTTTATAATTGATCATATAAATCTCAATAAAATATCATAGTATTAGAAGAAATTGAATGTGCTACGAGGAAAAAAAAATTGAAAACAAGCGTTGTGTTGTCAGAATGCTTAGTTTCACCTTATTGATTCTAATCTTGCGGGGTTTTATACAATTCACTTTTTTTGTAATTTTATGGGTTTTGAACAAAGGTTTTCTTTCTCTTTTTGATTCAATGAGGGTGAAAGGCTTTTAGAGCTTTGTAAAGTTTTAAACAGGTGGAAAAAACAAAGAGTGATTAATTTAGTATAGGATAGAAATGTTCTCGTTCTCCATCCCAGGAACAAATCATGTCAGAGTATTTTCACTGCCTAGTTAGAGTAAAAAAAAATTATCCGTTATCTTGTGTAACAGCTTTGCTGACAGTCCTCATCAAAGTAATAAAATTGCAACCAGTAATGAAAACAGAAAAAAATATTTTTCTTAACCTTCAAAGGAAGTTTCAATTTATGTATTGTATAAAAGCTTGAGTCAGTATTTTGTCCAATTCAGCTTAATGTTTGCACATAGACAATAGTATCAAGTAGCAGTACTATAGCAGTTCACTTGTTCAGTGTCCAGTGCTCTTAAACACAATATATCAGCTTCATGGCAGGTCCATGTAATCACAGATCCATTGAGTCAAGAAAGTTTTGACTTGCTCATACCAGTGAATAGGTTATTTTTTTATATGAGATCATATTACCAAAAGCTTGCCAAGAACTTAATACCATGTTGGGGTTAGATTTGTAGAAGCTTACTACATCTTGTGACCTCAATTTACTTAAACTTGCATGTTTTCTACTCGGGTAAGACATAAATAAACCAGTGCTGGAACACTATGCAAGCTGCGGAGAGCACAGTGCAACTCAGGACACTTCCATGGCCACCCCTTTCGGAAGGTTAAGCGCCTTGTCCCTCCAATAAGCCAAGATCCCTGGCAAAAGTCCAGCAGCTCGTTGTGTTGTGGTAGAAAGAAATACTTGGAAGCAACCAATACACTGTCCAGGATGTTAAATATTTTTTCAAGAAAACAAGGCTGAACTTCAGTAAAATAAAAGGGCTAACTTCTAAGCCTCACTAGGGAAAAAGTGGTAAGATGTGTTTTGCTGTCTGACACAGAGTTTAAGCAAAAATTATTACTTAAACCAGGTCCAACATGTCTCACTCTGTTTAACCATCATATCTTCTAGTTTCTGTATGATTAAAATTAAGTCGCTTTTTTTCTTTCTTTTTTTTTTTTCTTTTTTTTTTCATAATTTAGTAACAGCAAGCCTAAATAGCATCTTCCTGGGTTTGGTCTTATTTCCATGCTGTAGTAGAATCTCATGTAACAGACCTGAGGAGGTCTGAGATCTCTGGTTTGCTTGCTGTGAAGAGGCTGCTTTGAGGCCTTAGAAGGAGCAGGATGAAGAATAACACACTCCTGCAATCATCAGATGGTGAATGGACCCTAAGTGATTTTTGCCAGACTGCCTTTAGGGCTATTGGGGAAACCTTTGATATTACACTTAGACTCTTGTTCTGGCAGGGTGGATTTAACTCCAGATTGGTGGCTGGAAAAGAAGGGCATTTGCTTTCAGTCGCTTGTGGAGCATTATATTGTTGACACTTGGTCAAAATCAACTACTTTGCAGTTTTTATGGTTTATTGATGTGGAGTTTGTGGAATTCAAAGTTTAAAATGCTTAATAAAAGCAGTTGTTTTGTCACTATTGTCTTGGTAAGAGTAAGACTGCTGTCTCACCAATAAGGACAATATGAAAAGAATAACATACAAAAGAAGCTGATTATGTTGACTCTGATTCCTTGGTAACTTACACTAAAGAGGAAATACACCCCAGTGGTGCACTGATTTCAAAAACGAAAAGAACTCAGAAAATGAAGTCTAAAAAAGGTTCTACGGTAGTAGTAAATTGTTTATTAAACTTCTAGCTAGACAAGACATTAAAATGGTGCTTAAAATGACACTGAAATAAAGGAATTATCTCCTGCTTTGGGTGGAGGGACCATCCTCATTCTGATGGCAACTTTGCTGCAAAGGGCATCTTATGATTGGACTTGCCAGACAGGGAAGACTTTCCCTGCTGCCGTGCTCCTGAAGTACTTTTAAAATCTCTTCATATTCTGTAGAATTCCAGCATTAATGCAACATGTAAAGCACTGCACACACCCTCAGAAAATGCACATCCCTAAGTGCTGTCTGTGCGCTTGCTGCCAGACTTGCTTCACACTCACAACAGCCTGACCAGAGTGATTGGACTAGAAAGCACTTGGAAACTAGCAAAGCAAAATCATCCTAAAAAAGAACTTGTTAAGTAGTAATGAAGGTCTTCTCCTAGCTAAGTGATAGCTAGAAATAGCTGTTTCTAGCAGTGGGGTAATAAATGTAGAGAGAGAAAAAAAGAGATAGAAAGCTAGGAGTTTTCTTTCTTACTCTGGCATTGTGTTTTTGTTTTACTTCCTGAACTCTGGCAGCTGAAATAATTTTGTTGTTTTATTCCTGTCGACATAGGAATATGTTTTGTATGGCTTTGAAGTTAGAATGAAAAAACCAAAAAAAAGCCCACCTTATGTGGGAATGGAAGCAATTTTTGTGAGCCACTGTCAACTTTTTTTCCATTGAACAATAAGAAGCTAAAGGTGATCTAGTGTTAGAAAAGCAAAATGCATGAATTTCAAAAAAAAAGGTGGTTTTATTGGGCTTTTTTGGTTTGTTTGTTTTGAAATTACTTTAGAATGTTCCTGTCATTTTCAGTTTCAAGTCTTATCTTAGGAGGATAATCTTGTACAAGCCTGATGTTTCAATACATTATATGAATCTATGTAAAATTCCCGTTGACCTAGATACCTGTACTTTGAAAAACTAGATGGTTTTGTTTGGTTTTGGGGTATTTTTTTGGTAAACTGGATTTTCTGGTGGGGTTTTTTCGTTGGTTTTGGTGTGGGGGGGTTGTTTGTTTGTTTCAACCTGCAGACTGAAATCAATCTATACCTAGGTGTACATCCCTGGCTTTGTTCCTGGTATTCCAGTGTGATCAGAAAATGTACAGGGAAAAGAGACAGTAAAAATATTAGGTCCCATTGTGCAGTTGAATCTATTCAAATTGTCGTTTCAATTGCTGCAGAGTCTATAAATCCATCTGATCAGAGGCTTGAAGCAATAATGAGTTTTATTCACAACATATTTTTAAATGATATTTTAAAAGAGGGGGTTTTTTATTATCTCACTACATTCTTGAAAGCAGAGGCTTTTAATGAAAGCTTGTGCTTGATCAGTGGATTTTTTTACACTATGTTTTTACATTTGATCTGAATTGTTGCACATTAGCAGATGTCACAGTTCATTGATAGATGGAGAGGGAAAGGCTTTGAAATTCTTTTACAGGGTTTGAAGGCTTATTGAACGTAACTCCATTCTTTTCTTCTTAATATTTTCACACATTGATATTAGTTCATGAATCCTAAATGACAAATGTTCAGAGCCTGACAGCCCAAAACAAGGTAATCTTCAGTCTTTTTTTCCAGAATAAACATGACCCTTATGTTTTAGGCTGTCATTCTTCTTTCAAGCTGCTGCAATCATACTTTGAATCCTTCTTCTGATTCTATTGAAATTATTATATTTATATAGTTACTCTTCAGGTACATTTCTGCCTTTGCTAGGGTAATGATGATTTTAAAAATTCCATTTTCTGAATGTCTTTGTATATGTACATAAATCACTTAATTTTTTTGCAGCCTTTAAAAATAAAAAGTCTCCTGCCAAGTAAGATCAGTGGTCTGTCTAATCCACTTTGTTGCTTCTGACACAAGGCAATGAAAGAGGTTGTTTAGAGGGGACATGTAAGTGCTGCTCTCTGCAGTCTATTCCCTTCATACTCCAGCAGCATCCAGAGTTGTAGAAGGGTGTTAAAAAGGGCTATTCTGCCTTATCCCTTTCAGTATCTGCTTATGTACCTGTTGTCCATAAATGTTTCTAAATCATATTTGGAGTAGCTGATCAGTCTGCCTCCACAGCTACAGCAGCCAACTCCTATGAAGAAACACTCTTTTTACCCATTTTACTGCTTAACAATGCCCCAGTTCTAATATTGCAGGATTTGATAAATAGCAGCTCCACATTCATCTCACCATCTTTGTGATGCTTTTAATCTCACTTGTATTGTTACACTCCTTTGTGCAGTGGACTTTCTGCTCTAGGAGTCCTGCACACATCCTGCAACTTGCCTTTAAAGTGAACTGGAGTTTACATTATGCAGGTTTACATTACACTTCTTTGAGATTAATAAATAAAAAAGTAGTTTTGAGGGAACTTTAATTCTAGTATTTACTGCAATTGTTGAGCAGGGTATGTTTGTGAACTTCATGAACCACCATGGACAGGTTCTGAGGTTAATTTGTCCCATCTCTTTGTTGCATTCTCTGCTTGTAATGGCACCAGATGGTTGAAAATTTTGTGATGGTAGAAATAGCAGGAGTCTAGTGTAAATTGTATGTTTCCACCTTCTAATTTCTCTCTCTTGTGATTTGAAGCATGATATGTCTTCTATTTAACCTGGAATTAAACTTTTCTGACTTGGATCCATTCTGTCATCTCTTTAAGTATTTTTCAAAAACATATTTCCTTCTGGATTTACAAAAGAAGTGGTACCACTTAAGCTATTTCAGTAAATGTCAAAATAGGAACTTTACTGCATTCATGCACATACACATTCCTTTTTGAGTTTATCGTATAGTGCAACACATTCTGCAAATTCCTGATGCACACATCTTTCTTTTTTATGGGCATTCTGCACAGAAGTAAACTGCCAGGCTATTCTGTAATCATCTTTGATGTTGCAATAAATGCTGTGTTCTTTAAAGCTTTTTAACCTTTAACCAGCTAAAGAACAAATCAAAGAAGCAGTTTTCTAGATAATTTAAAAATACTATAGACACAGTAGATAAGTTGAAGTCTTGTGTTTGCTGTGTATCAAAAGACTTTTCCTCCAAAGAAAGGTAGAAATTCGTTGAGCAGCTGGCAAACTGAACTCAATTTGGAGACCTCATCAGTAAAATAAATGTATATTCAAAAGGTGCAATCATTTCCACGTACAAACGTGTATTTACAGGACTGATGTTTTCAGTTAACCATGCTTCAGTATGCACTGAAGTTGCCTGGTGAATATATGCAACCCAAAGCCTCCATACATACACTGAGACAAGCAGCAGGTGCAAATCTGGTCTCACAAAAGCTTTGCCCAAATCAGAGGTCAGTGACTGCTGGTGATGTCCTCAAGGCATCCCTTACTGTGTGTGTCCCTGCTCTTTGCTTCAGGGGAAACTTGCTGATCTGTTTTTAAAAGCTACGAACATTTTACTGAGACTTAGGGGGAGATCAGTCTTACTCAATCCAGACCTAAGTTCTCATATGTAACCTCAAAGGGAGTTGGCATCCACACAGTAATCTATGTCTCTGTCATCTCTCTATCCCTCTATCCCTCCACTGTCTTTCCCAGAAGCAGCTTGGCTAGTGATTAAGTCATGCATGGGACCCTTTGTGCTTCAGAGAGAAAATCTTCCTCTGCCTGAAATTCCTGGGCATTGCATTGTGCCAGCATTAATTGCCTTCTTTTGAGTGTATAAATTTAATCACCATTGTTTTAAACTTGTTCATACCTTTGGAAATAGGTACAGACTGTCAGTGAGAGTAAGAGCTAGCCTGAGCATGGAGAGCTGAGAGTGTCCTTTATTGAGGTAGTCTGTCATGGTCCCCATCTCTTTGTATCAGTTCATGTGGTAGCACTCTATATTTTGGTCTCTTACCATTTTCTGGATGAATAGAAGCTGTCCATTTATTAGTTATTTTGAAGCAGACATATCTATTTGAATTTGTATTGATCATGTTTAATGTTAATTTTGTTAGTCTGTATTCATTTTCATAATTTCATTCTACCTTTTTGTTGTGTGGTTTTCTCCTGCATGAGATCAAATCAGAGCATGAAACACTGAGTCTGTGGGTGGAATAGTGGTGTGTACAAGAGGCACAGGAGAGAGCATATGAAGGTTAAGTTTCCCTCTCTGGCAGCTGCTGTCTAGCAGAGCAGGTTATCTGGTTTCTGCTTAGCAACAGAGGCTCTACAGGGATTTGCTCAGAACATTTACCCAGGGCAGAAGCTGTGTCTGTGAGCTCCTCTTCATACTGACCTCCATCTCCCCATGACGAGCGAGTTTTCATGTTGTCACATTTCCACAGCAAAGTTTTGGGAAGAGCACTGAAAAACTTGAGAAACAATGATATATTGTCATTATTTCATGAAACTTTTGTTAATAGTTAGCTAGGACAGCCTAGGAATATAAAAGGTGATGCATGAGGAGACAGAGAGGATAGTTTTGTGTCTGGCCTTGCACTAGCCATGAAGTTAGGACCTTTTAGTCTCTCTCTTCCTAAATGGCCTGATTTAGTGATAGCTTTGTGTTATCCTGTCTCAATGAAGGTTACACTTCCCAAAGTGTGGATGAGCATCTCTTCTTCCATTGCTGCAGTCAGGGTGCTGAAGCTTGCTCAGTGAGAAGCAAGCTGGGCATCTGTAAAAAGTCAGCTGTAACATGCAGCCCCTGGAGCTTAGTGAAGGGAGTTGGTTCCTGAGGCTTCATCAGTGGCTCCAGCTTTCAGCAAACCTGCAACTCACTCAGGTTAGGCAGCAGATACCCTGCAAACACTTGTAATGTTTTTTTGTCTATTTGCCATGCTATTTCTCCCTGTATATCCTAATTCTATCCCTTCTTAACATGTACCAAGAACTGGTGCAGAGAAGATTTCAGTCTGTATTACTAAGTGCAGTATCACCAGAAAGTTGGTCTTTCATTTGGTCCTATTATGGCATTTTCTGACAATTAGTAATAATACATATTTGAGGGTTTTTTTTTAATATGTGCAGTGTAAAGAGCTGAGCCTGAGTTTGAGGAAATAAGAATCAGCATGATAATGTGCCTGTCAGAGTACTATGAGTCAATACCTCATAAGAAAGAGTGGTCCTGAATAAAAATCTGGAATTAGACATTTCTGAATGGAAACATCTCTTAACATACATCAGAAAAGCAACTTTATTTTGGCTGTCATAATTATTTTGTTTTGGCTTAGCCAAGTTCCCAAAAAGAAAGTCTCTTTGGTAAAAACAGCAAAACAAACTCTGCTGGTTTTTTTTTTTTTTTATCAGCAGAGACATAGTTACTCAATGCTAATGTCTCATTTTAAGGAACTTAAAATCCTCGGGAAGGTTTTGTTAGTACAAATGCAACTACTTTTTCTATTTGGAACATCATGTTCAAGTAAACTCTAGACTTTTAGTTATTTCTGGCATCCAGGGCATAGTTTGTGAACTGATAGGACAGTATCTCATGTAAATTTTCCATCTGGATGATCACAGTGCAATACAAGTTTCTTGCTGTGTTGTCAAGCTAGAACCAAGTGTTGTCACTGGCTGACCTTCGTTTGTAAGTACGTGGGAACATTACTGAAACACTTCACATAATACAGAAGAGCTGTTTCTCTGTACTGAGTATCTTTATGTTGCCAAAGACTTCATTCATCTTCTTCTTTTGAAAGGAGCACAGGATTCCCTGTCCTCCCCCATCACAAGCTTTTTAAAAGTGTAAGTCAATTCCTTAACACTTAATCTCACAAAGGGTCCCGTAGGAGTCAGTGGCCTGGCCTAATGTACAAAAGTTAGAAAATCAAGTCCCAAAGCAAGGCCAGAGAATGTGTTATTGTACTCTGACTTGTGTAAAATTGCTGAATACAAAATATGGTGTTCTTCTAGGTGCATCAGTGAATAATCATGGGCTTTTTTCCCTTAGTGCAAAGTGATTGAGTTGGTTGTAAGAGTAAGGAAGTATGAGGAACATGCAAAGGAGCACTCTGATGGAAACATTAATTATTAGTGACTTGTACAGACTGTGAAATTACCAAAATAAGAAGCTCATACTGTGAAATTGGTAAAAGCCCTCTCTTTAATGCTCATACTTTGTTTTCCTATTTTCATTTGGTTACTCTTTTTCAGGAAAAAAATTATTTGTGGATGAAGTACCAGTCTTTTCACCATCTCTCTTTTTTTACTTAGGTAGAAATAACAAATTTAAAACTGTAAAGAATATCTGCTAGCAAATGTCTGTACCACACAGAGCCTCATAAATGGAATATCTAGGCAGTATGTAAAGAAGCTGGCCCTGCTGCAGCAGTTTTTCCAGCACTCATTCCCACAGGGAAAGACTTTTGAAAGCTGTTGGAGAATTCTGCTTTACTCCTTTCTTAATAAATGAACTAGTGTTCATTTCAAGCTTCTATTAGGCAAGTTAACTTAAAGGATAACATGACAAATGTTTGAATAACTTTTTGCACCTGCTTGCTTTGCCCTCTTTCCCTCTGCATTGTCCAATACTCTGTGCATGGACAAGTAGAATTCTGAGCTGGGAAAAGGAGCAGGTTTTCCCAGTACTAAATTCTGTAATGCAAGAAAATTCTTCTTTCACAGTCTGGTGCAATGGAAAATATTTTTTCTTCAATGGGGAGGGAGGAAATACCTCTACATTTATGCTTTCTTTTCTAACAAATTCTGAAAATTTAAACTGAGAAACTTAAATATAAAATGTCCTCATGTATTTCTACTGTAGTCTTCCCATTTTGGTTCAGTATGCCTTGTCCTGGTATGTGTGACTAGAAGTCATTTCTCAACAGATAACTTTTGACAGCTTGTATACAAGTAACTCATTGCTAAAGTCATTGTAGATTTCTCCAGGATCACAACTGGCAGTTGCATAAATCTGAGAAGACAACTTCTGTCTTTCCCTCAGCTGATTGCATTCCTAGAAACACAGGGCACTTTTACCAGTGTATCATGACTGTGACACAAGAACTTGCCCACTCAGCTGATTACTTCTGGTTGGCTTTTTTTTTTTTTTTCAATACTGAATAATTTCTGAGAAACCCATGTATGAGCTGAGTTTGAGTATGTGTCCTCTCATTTTCATTATCTTCTTTTCATTATCTTCTTTAACTTCTTTTCATTAACTTCTTTAACTGGGTTCCTTTTCCTTCTGATGTCACTGCTGCTGGACCAACGGGCTTCATTCCCAAGTGGTTCCTATTAGTTTTGTAGCATCTGATATGTTTTCCAGCGTGCTCAAAGACACAAACTAGATGCCCAAACAGTGTAAGAAAACAGGAACTGCAAAGACAAGGAAGGTGCCAGAGCCAGCCTAGGAGCTGAGGAGATACCTAGGACATGTGCCATCTCTAAGCTCCCTGGCAGAATATAAGCAGGTTAAAAGTTGTTCTTAGAAATTCTGAGGTGGTTTCACAAACTTTATAGTTAGTTCTATTTGGAAGACAGTGTTTATATTTTTTCCTGTAAGAATCAGAACAAAGGAATATTAATAGCTGCCTGCACATTGTAACATTTTCTGCATAATGACATTTTGCAGGCTTGATATAATTTTCTGCCATGTGCATCAGGCCATTAAATGAGAGGTCTTTAAAATTATCTCACCAGAACAGTTCTTTTTTCCAAACAACACCAAAAGAAGATGAGATCAAAGAATTTCATAAAAGGCGCTTTTCACAGCTTATCTGTCATCAAATGAAGGTATTAGGGAAATGGCCTGAGAAGCTTTTCCTACTTGATACCCCTTTTGAAGTGACTAGAACCACAAAACATGCCATTTCTGCAGAGGATTCCAGTTGTGTTTCTCTCTTATATGAGAGGAAGTGTTACACCAGCTAGGACTCTCTTGGGGCCCTTGCTCTTGGAGCCTGCTGGGGATTTCAGGGTGCAGGCAGGGAGCAGGGCTGGTGCCCCGGGAGCGCCCCTTCCCCGAGCTCACCGCGGAGCTCACGGCTCATTGAAGGGCTTGCCCCAGCTCCCAGAAAAATCCAGTGGCAGCACAACACCCATCTCTCCAGAATAATTTGGGGTTGAAGGTCTTCCCAAATTTAGAAGTCTTTTTCTTCATTTCTAAGGTTAGAAGGTAAGGGGTTGAACTGATGAAACGCAAATGCACATTATTTGTTCAGCATTTTCATTGCATGCCCTTGTCTAATACATTCCACATATTACAGTATTAAAAATTTAATCCTCATCTCAACCCTGTTTGAGCTAAAGAGAGTGTCACCACTAAGCTCTTTAGATGCTGTGTCAGAAAATGAAATATTTTATTATAGGTGTCACATAGAAAACATGCTTATGGGGAGGAGGTAAAATATCCTTTAGTGACCAAGAAGAACAAAAACCAAAATTGTAATTCTTAATGTAAATGGGGAAGGAAGTAAAAAAAAAAGCACATTTTTGCTCTCACATGGTAATATTTTAGGGTCTTAATATGAAATTTGTCTATTCAGGCAACTCAGACCTGGAATTTTGTGTAATATTCTCAATTAATAAAATGAGAACTCTGTGGAGGAGAGAAGGCTGACAACTCTCCGCCTGCTGTTTCTGTGCAACATTGACTTACTCTAAATTTTTTTTTTTTTTTTAAAACAGGATTAATTAAATTTTGGATGATATTTTCTTTTTACTAGACCTAGTATGAGCCTGATACACCAGCTAATCCAATGCATAGTAAATTTTGTCCAGATAGTAATCTGACAAAATTCATTATCTGAGAAAACATTAGGAAGACTGTATTCAAGATCAGGTGTTCATAAATTGCACAGGAAAAAGGTCTGTGTGAGGGAGGTAATGTTCATCTGTGATTCTGAGCTATATATGATTGCTGGTTGCGGAGTCTAGGGTATAGATTTTATTCATAACCATACTTATTCATATTCCAGCATTTATGGTACAGCTGAAGACCTGTACATTTCAAAAGTGATGCCAATGCCAGTCAATTTTGCCTTCCACAGTAATGTGGGATTAGAGTCTTTCAATAATTGAAACATTCAGCTAAGCTTTTCTAGAAGTATTAGTGCTGGGGTGATAAACAAAGGGCACATTTTTTCACTCTCAATTAATTCAGGACAGGCTGGCTTCTCTTCGCTTTGGACAGTTTTAGAGTATTGCTGGATATGTCTTTGGAACTGCCATAAATAAAATTTTCTTCTTGAGTGCTGGTCCTGGTAAAATTTAATGGTCTCTTGAATGTTTTGCAAAGAATAGGTGAAGTCCTGGATAACATTTCCTGCTCTGAATCTTTAACTTGTTACTTCCATGGTTCTGTGACCTACTGCATGCACACAGTAAGTCTCTCACCCAAGCCAGCCAATTTGTCTCAAGATACATAACACTAACCACATTTTCCTTGTTGAATAGTACTATGGGATGTATTATGGGCATGAAAAACATTTTTAAAACCCCATTTTGTTCCAGTATCCATGGATATTCCACAAGGAGACAACATCAATCTCCCATGACAAAAGTGACATACCAGGACTGCTTTATGGCATACAGAGATCTCAGACAAACATCTTGCTTAAAAACCCTTTCCAGCAGCTCACATTATAGCTGAGTAAATGCTGCAAGGCAGGTCTTTACAATAATACACTGTAAAGGATTTGAGAATGTCTGTACTGATTCTGAAAGCACTGTTTGAAAACTGATTGCATTTGATTTGTAGCTTTCTCTGGCCATTCACATGGTATGTTATGATAGGGTACAGAGGGATTTTTGAGTGTCTCAAGAAAGGCCAGCTATTCTTGAAACCATTCTCAAGGCTTTAGAAGTGGTTTTTGTCCCACAGGCTCTCGACTAACATAATATCTGAGGTCTCTACAAACAGAATAGAAATATTCTGTCCTCAATTTTGTAAAATCAAGAAAAACCAGTAACCAGTTCTTTTTATAAGAAACAAAGGTGGAAAGCACAGCATTGTTTCTCTAATAGTATTATATAACTTTCAGCATAGCTAGGAATTGACACTCGGAGTAAGGTTAGAAAAAGAAGTAACACAAATGATTTGCAGCAGTGAAAGAGCTCCCAGTGATATCTTCTGCAAGTACTGAAACAGACTGCCAGAGGGGGTGAAGGAGTGCTTATCAGTGGTGATTTTTAAGAGAAGGTCAGTTTATTTTCGGTAACTGATACAATTTTCAGACCTGTGAGGCAGAATGTTCAAGGAATGTCATTCACTGCTGGCTTTGGCTGGTGACAAGGAGACTGAGAAGAGAGCAGGGCACTTCTGGCAGAAATGAGACTCCATTGCAGGGGAATGCAGACAAACCCATTTGCCCTCTGGCAGACCAGATTAGCAGAAGCTCCTGCTTCTGGGTCTTTGTGAGCCAAATTGAGTCCATTCAGCAGGGCTGTTCAGGTTCACAGTTTTAGATCTGTCAAAGGCCAGAGACTGCTTGCAGCATTGAAAAGGTTAGTTCCCCTTAGGTTAGGTACAGCTGATCCTGCCTGTCAGCTGTGGGATAAGCTAGATGACCTTGCAAGACTTCCTTATCCAGTTTTGTGTGGCTCTCTGATTCTCTCTGGTCTATGTTTTAACTTTGAGGCAATTCTTTCAAGGGCAAAAAAAAGAATTTTAAATTACTGGGCAAAGCTGAGTAAAACTGATCAACAAGCCCTAACTATAATAGTACTCACCAGCCTGAGAGAAATTTGGAGTGTTAGGCTGACAAATAAATCCTCTAATACAAAATCTGACCAAAATCTGAAATGTGCATTTTGTGTTAAGTGAAAGATGCCAATATCTCATGTGAAATTTAAGATAGCAGTTCCTATGTATAGGTCATTTATTCCAAGAAGTATGGGATTCGTAGAAATTGTTCCCTTCTTCTTTGGAACTCCTTGAAAGCCCTGGTACAAAACAGGAAAACAGCACAATTAGCCTCGAGTATAAACACTGAAATCAGAGACAGATAACATGTCATAGTGTCCTGTTGGAGATTGTTACTGTGAACTTCAAAAAGCAATCACAAGAACAGGAGAGAGCTTCTTGTTGTATTCTTTAGTGTTGTACCTGATTTTTCTCCTGGGTTTATATTTGTCCCTCCTAATGCTGGGATTGTGGAAAATGAATCTGCCATCCTGGTTAGTCCTTGTCTCAGGGTGGTGAAGGTTTGCACATAGTTTTATGTACAGTATGCCTGTGCAATTTCCATCAGAAGCAGGAAATGTTTATTTAAGTTTGGAGGGGTGGGACAGTTGCTGTAGTTTTAGGTAATTTTAAACAAACTGTTTGAGCATCCTGTTTAAATAGAGTTAAGTAATCACAGTTTTGTATTAGTTGAAGAAGAATTCCATACATGCAAGACACGAATAAAATATCATCTTACCAAGCATACCAAGGTGATATATTTACCTGACTTCTTGAGCAATAAAAGTGGTATGTTTGACTTTTGTTTTGCAACAAGTTTAGTGGCTAAACATATTCCATTATGTAACAGTATTCTACTAGAATGTGAACTATTTCACATTTACATTTACCTGTATTTGATACACATGTTGGTTTCCTTGATACTTTCAGGGGCCTTTGAAGAAATCAAACTCAAATGCAACTTTCTGAAATAGGGAGAAAAATCTATATTCATACAAAAAACTTAGTTTAGGAAACTAGTGAGAATCAGGAAGAATTTATTCACAGCCAGTTGTATGAAAACATAAATGAAGGTTGTTGGAGTAGGCTGCTAAGATTTATCAGTTGTGAATTTTGCTTGAGTCCATCTTCTCACTGCCTTTCCTGAATGATTTTAAGTATTATAAAAGTTGAACTGGGAGATGAAAAATAGTAGTGAAAAGATTTTATTCTCAGACTTTTGCCATGGATGCACATCTCAGTTTCGAAACTGGGAGACAGATTGCATGATTTATTTTTATTTTGTAATGTTTCAGTAATGAGGCTGTGTTGAACTGCATGTTGGGTCCCCAGCTGTTAGGACTCATTTGAAAGAGAAAAAAAAGTTTGTATTCTTCAGATTGAAGTGATAATTGTACATAGTTTTACGTCTATCAATGGATTGTCTTTAGACTGCAATTTAATGTTAATGAGATTTTAATTGGAAAACAAACAAAGGACAGACGGGTTAATGACTGACAACAATTTTTAAAAAGTCTTTTAAGATCTACACAATAACTAATGTAAACAATACATCAAAGTCTTTCCATGCCTAACCTTTCATACAGGGTTTACGTAGAAGCTTGTTCCTTAACAATGGTATTATTCCACATCTAAACAACTGATAGACTGTGTAGTGTCATCTGTTAAATCAGAACTGATTGGCAAGATTATCTGGTCTTACTAGTAGGAAGACCTTGGTCATTAATCACACCTCCACAAAGAGGAGCTGGATTGAATCTGTTATGTCCCTAGATTTTATTGCTATTAATGTTTCTGGACATCTCCCCTCCTTTTTCCAATTTAAAACCTGTACAATGTTCCAAAAGAAAGAAGGTAGATCCTCTATCCAGTGAAACTTGTAACATCTAAACCTAAGCAAATATAAACTGGCAGGGAGTGCACATAATACACAGTCAGATAGAAACAAAAATAGATATAAATAAAACTAAAAATCGGAGAATTGCAGTAATCACAATAAAGTGTAAAGTATTAGAAGGATTTGCTGTAGAGCAGGGGGTGGCTATTTCAAATGTCAGGAAGTGAAAAATGAAATTGGGATGAAATTAAAGGGGTGACATGAGAGAGATTAAACAGGATTTCTAGTTTAACTAGTAAGCGTACTCTGCCTTTATCCTTTAGTGATAAGGATAAAGACTAGAAAAAGGTTGCTTTTTAGTGTCCATTTTTGATGGCACAAAGCATGTAGGAGTCTCTCAATTAAGGAAATTGAGAGGTGAGACTCGAATCATAGAGATATTAAGGCAGCCGTTATGCATTCCAGTATAAGAGTTACATTTATGGTCAGAAAATACTTGCAGAAATACAGTTAAACATACTCTCTTTTTTTGTTTGTTGGATTTTTTTACTTCTAGCCTGTTTATTTCATATCCAGTTTTCTTTTAAAATATCTTATTCAGGGACTGTACTCTGCTTTTGTTTCCATTTGTTATTTTAAGTATTCTCATTCAACCATATCTTTTGAGAAATTCAAAGAAAAATAGAATGATTAAGGGCTAAAATAAACCTTGAAAAATAATCAAATTACTTCAGAAAACATATTAGTTTACTTCAGAAAACATATTAGCTTACTTTGTAGTACTTCTTTTGCTTTATAGGTGCCAAGAGAGGATTAATCTGCAATATCTTTGTTATTTTGCCTTTTATTTTAGTTTATATAATTAAAGAGTTCCCAGGACTGCTTTACATTTATTTTATTCATCAAAACATACTTCCCAAATGTTACGAAAACAAAGTTCAAAAATAATGCAGTCCAAACCAAACCCATTCAGTTTTCTCTTGGAACACAATTGATAATAAAGTCATACCTTGTATTTCATTTTTAACTGAGTAAACACTGCATTGTCCCTTAATGTATCATTCTTAAGGGTGTTCACTTTATATTCTCATACTTCAATGTTTGAATAACTCCTGGTGGTCCATGTAGTCCCATACATATAATTGGGAATAATGCAGTTATTTCACTAACAGTGGGAGGATTTCATCCTCTCTGCATTGAACTCAGAGGTCTCATTGGGTCACTCTGTGTGTGTGCTTACATTGTGACAGAAAGGAAGCAGTCAGAGGGTTGGGAACCTCTATTTTGAACATTAACCTGTGATGAAAGATACGGAAAAAAATTTGCGAAAATCAAAATAGTGTGTCTGTTTTTGTTGAGGTTATGAAAATAAAAAAATGGACTTGTCAATCTCAGCTCCTATTCATAAAATATTCCTTCTTCTCTTGCATCTTCTTTTCAAGTAAGTGTGACTCTCAGCTGATCACATCTTTGTCCTGACCAAAAAGAAAGACCAGAAAGTGCTTTTAAGAATGTAGTTTCCATAGGGACTGAATATATTTCATCAAAAAAAGATGATACCTTCTAATGTTGAAGTTCTGGTCTGCTGTGCCTGTGCATGTTGTGCATCTTACTGTTTCTTCCATGCTAATGGACTTTCCCAGACTCACTGTAAACAGAGCACAGAACTTTCAAGCTTTTTTTTTTATTGTGAATTCTCAGTAGAAAACTGAAATGTTTACTGAGGAAAGCTGGGAAAATGACTTGAAATATAGATATGTAGCAGAAAAATTCAATAGCAGAACAAATTCAATTACTGAGCTGTTAATTCTGTTTTTAGTAGGGATACTTTTGATGAGATTGTCAAGTAAGCTGGAGAATCTCTCAGAAATACCCTTTCAAATTAAGAATGGGATGTGCACAAAAAGGAAAATATAAGAGAGAGGAGAGAGAGAAAGACGATTGAGAGGTATCAGTGTCCAGCTCAGAGAATACTGCTAAACCTTTTTCAGTTCAGACTGTCTGGTGACAAGATACTCTGCTAAAGAGCCCAGGTTAAATTTTCAGTTAGCTAAACTGTTCGTGACCTAAAAAAGTCTGGACTACAATAAAATAACTTGAAGCTTTAACTAAACACAATTTCTGACATTATTAATCAGCAATTAGGTATTTAGTCAATGTAAAGAAAAGCATTTGGATCAAACACAGAGTATTTAATATGAAAAAAAAACAGTCTATCTTGGCACGTTAGGAAATGGCTTTCATCTATGCAATTGTGTAAATCAGTCTTTTTCTGGTGCTGTCACTGTTGGAAGCAGCAGCTCCCAGCTCAGTGACAAGATGAGGGTCACCATTTGGGAGTCACAGCTGTAAAAGGCACAGCACCATCACTGCACATCAGCATTGTTTGTTTTCTACCTGTTGTAGGTGCAGCAAAATGATAGCAGCGTTGGGAAGGAGAATGGGAATTGCAGCTTCATTTTCCTTGTTGATCCCACTCAAGTCCAGACTGTTGACTTCAGAAAGATTAAAATAGCAGTGTAAGAAAGTTAAATTTCAACAAGTGTTAGGGAGAAGTTACTTTAGCCAAGTGTTAGTTGTGCTCTCCTCAGCCTGCAGTCCAATGGCCTTTGTGCTTGAAACACTGAACCATCTCCATGTGAGATAACCTTAGGGAAAAACCTGCAGGGGGACACCTGGAAATGCTCTTCAGAGATATTCAGTCTGTGGTGCAACAGTGAGAAGGCTAACAAAGGACAATGCCTACATCTTCTTCGTAGGGATGTTGTATCCTCTTACGTTATGTTCCAGCAGCAATACAGCTCTGCTTTTGACTGACTTCATCACAAGCCTGACTGTATTGGTGTCATACTTAAACTCTAGCTTCTGAAATCCTAACACTGTCTGAGAACTACCAGATTTTCTTTTAAAAGCAAGGCACTGGTTCCAAAGATAAATCAGACACGACAAGGACCTGTATTTTTGCTTAAAGAAGCAAAGAGGGTCATAGTTAAACCCTACACCAATATCCGAAGATCTGCACTATGATTTTGAACATATCAGCAGTACTGAGCATTACAGAAAGAGCAAAGGCATGGCTCTGAATCCATGCTCTTTTGAGTGTATGATGCATCCAGAAGCTTTGATGCTATTCTTCAGAATGTTTTCCTTCCTAGGGAATGGCAAGAAAAATGTTGGAAAATGTACCAAAGTCACACATTAGCAGTTTTACCAAGAAAGCCAGTTCACCTGGCTTTCCAAATTTCATCCACTCCAGCAGTTTCTGTGTTCCTAAGATACAGAAGGAAAGGCACAAAGTTTTTTTTCTGCATCCTCTTTCTGTAATCAGCAAAAAGTCAGACAAACATTTCTAGCCTCCTCCAGGAAGCATCCCTGATAAGTATAACATTTAGGCACTTAATGAGCAGCGTTAATGCGCACATTGAAGTTCAAGGGTATTTTTAAGTGCTGTGCTCTGAGTCTGAGTTGTAGAGTAGATGATTAAAGACAAATTACAAACATTTATGAGTTTCTGGATTCATATATATAAACTGTGTAATCTGCAGGCTTGGGTTCACTTGGGGGAGATTAATTAACTTCGCTCTTCTGTTGTTTTTCCTTGCCCAAAGCACTGTCACATCTTGTCTCCTTTTCTTTAACCCAGCACACAAGACACTAGGAACCAGAGCCAAACTGCAGTGTGACATCAGAGCTGCAGAGGGGTGAAGTCCCATGCTCACACACCTGTGAATCATGTGACTGGGGAAAGAAATGTCTGTGCTGCATGTCACCAGGATTACCTCCACCTCTAACTAAACTCATGTGCATATAGCTGTAGAAAATTAACAGCAAGGAAATAAGGAATGTGGAGTAGGCATTCACCAAGGGTGAACAGGCAGGAAGTTGAAGATTTAGGGGTATTAGTACAGACTGGGGAAAAATATGAAAATTTGTAAGAAACACTTTAAAAAATTGATCTAAATTATATCAAGTAGATGTGTGTAATTTCTTTCCTTATGCCTTCACCTGCCTTGCCCGTTTAGATAATAAATGGTAAAATGTGCCAAGCACATATTTAGTTTGCTGATATTTTCAGTTCTGACTATCTCAACATGTGCTTAACTTTTGGGTTAATGGTGTGACTGCCTGAGAATCTCAGTTGCTATTCTCAAGGAACATTCATTTCTAGTCCTCCATCATGGAAATAGGTTTGAAAGCTTGAACAGGGAAGTGATAAGCATTAGAAGAATATAGGAAGAACCTGATATGTATTTTAATAATGCAATCCTATATCATTATGAGGGTTTGAGGCAATTGAAAAAAACTTATGTAAGTGTTTGAGATTGGCAGCACTGGTTTCTATAGCTTAACAGTTCTAAATAATTTTTACATTATTTGGGGAAGATGCTTTGCAGACAAAGTAACTGGTAAGAGAGAAGTGAAGAAAGAAGACTGAAATTTGCCCAGCAGCTTGTCAGTAGTTGACAAAACTGACATATCTTTTCATGGGTTATTATGGCAAAATATTCTAAAATTATGGTTTTCATGGCTAAATTATAAAACAAATATCATCACTTAAGTATCTCTATTATAATATGAACTTGATTATAATTCCATATGTATTTGTTGGTGTGTGGAGGTTTATGTGTGTGTGTTGTTTAGTATAGTATTTTGATTGCCTTTTCTCACTTTGAGACTCATCTCATTTTCTTTAGGTTTGTTGGCTTTTGATTGTCAGCTTTCTCATTTTTCAGAATCGTAGCATTAGTTTATTTTATTTTCTGATGTAAATGCTCCACTCATTTAAAGCGTAGCTTCAAGCAGTCCTTTATGTCACTGAAAGAAATTAGCTAAATAGCACTGTTTAATTAATTTCAGGACCGCCTCTTTTTCGTCATGGAATATGTAAATGGAGGAGACCTAATGTTTCAAATCCAACGCTCACGCAAATTTGACGAACCTCGATCCCGCTTTTATGCTGCAGAGGTCACATCAGCACTCATGTTTCTTCACCAACACGGCGTCATCTACAGGTACTTTTTTTGATCAAAAACAAAGTATTCTTGGGGCTTCGGGATGGTTTTGGCTGAAATCCTCCATCTCTTAGCAACCTGTTTTAGATTTAGTTTGTTCCAATTTGCTTACACAGAACTTTTTTTTTTTGGCTGTTTATCATTGAGAATGTTAACATTTGAATAGCCTCTGCAGCAGTCGCCAGCTGTGTGTGCCAGTTTTGTGTTCTAGTCCAAATAAAGTGGGTTTGAAAAAGCTTGGCACAGTGCGACCCAGAGGTGACCTTTCTGCAGACTGGCGCAATCTCTTCACTTTCCTCTCTGTGCCATGGATTTCCTCTCAATTTCTAACCCCCTGCCACTTCCTGAGTTTGTTTGTCTTGGTTGTCTCCACTCCGATACAATCGGGATGGTCGTTTGCAATGCTTTGCTTATGCCCCTTCCTCCTGACTGTTTGGGTGAAGGCTTAGTCACCAGCAGGAAGTGGCTCTTTGGAGACAATTCTGATTTGCTTTCAAATCTATTTCAATCTATCTGCATCTATTTGAACCTCCCCCACTGGCCCCAGTCTGTAATCTTCAACACCCATGCACACACACACAGAAAGTGCATATTGTTTTGCTGGGATGAAGAATGCATTTAGGGATAGGCTTTATTATTAAAACTAAGAATTTGCTTTGAAAAATTTCACCCTGATGTTAATGTGTTTATTAAATCCTTTATCTTGTCATTTCACACTTCCTCTCTGTTTATATTTGTTTTTAGCAGCCTGTTATTACTTGAGATAAATTCAGGCTTTCACAAGCAATATGCTTAACAGGTTTTGTAATATAAATCTGTCCTGTCCAGTAAAAACTCTGAGTTCTTCAGATCTAATTGAGCTCTCTTTTTTTTACCTTGATATTCCTACCCTCTTTCAAGTTATCAGTTCTGATTTGAGGTAGTCATCTCAGGGACAGGAAATCTCAGATTTTGTGAGCAGAAACGTCAAGATAAGGATATGGAATTTGTTACATCACTGGATAGGGCAGTATAAAGGCAGGTCTTGAGAGTACTAAAAATTGAGAAGGAAATATTAAATGTTCAGTAACCAGGGTTGAGAGTGGTAAGTTCCATTAGAAACAATTGGCTTTCCCATATACAAAGGAAAATTTCTCAAAGACGTCTCCTTTCCAGAGACATAGCAAACAGCAGAACATCACAGCTTCTGAAGAAAATAAATCTCTTTGAAAGTGGTCTTTTCATCAAGAATTTGGTTTTCTTTATAAAACTCTTTGCTAGCTGCAGCTCTTAATCTCCATCTTTTATTAACACTGGTATGATGTTTGCATACTGGGTTGTACTTTTAGCCTTGACACTTCACATGGGTTTGTTTTCAAGTGCTGAAGATCCAACACATTTCTTTCCTGCTCATATCATATTTCCTATTCATTGTCTGCATTTATTTCCAAAGCTAGGTATTTTTACATTCACATAATAGAATGTGGCAACTTCAGAATTTATGAGTATCTGTCACAAGAGAAACAGACAAGCTTGGCACTTTGAAAAGTGAAGGATTTTGAGGATTTGTTTCCATAAAATACTTGAGCTAATTTGCTCCTCCTGGAAACTGGAGGTAAACACCTTGTAATTAGCAGTCATTTGAATGATTTCTGTGAACCAGCAAGAAAGAATTGGTATAAAATTACATCTCCTTGCTTTGTATGAATGTGCATTCATTCACCCCCATCTTTCATTGCTCCCATCCCTTCACACACGTCCTTCTCTCCCTCTACTCTTTCTTTCCTACCTCTTTTCCCTTGTCCTGTACATAGCTTCTGCTGGGTGTTGGCTCCTTGCTGGATGCATTGAATCACTTCATGTGCCTGAGTTCTTTCTATGCCTTCATCAGCAGAACACTTCCATCACAGGAGAAATGTCATTCTGAGACAATGGTTTCATAATTTAAACTTCACAGTGTACTCACAACTTTTCATTCAGACACTTTGCTGACATGTCTGCCGTGTGCTAGAGTAAGACACAACTTGTAAATGGCGTGTTATGCTGAGTGTGTGATCAGAAGACACATGAGAACATGAGTTGTGGGATGAAAGCATAAACTACTGAAAGCAACAGGAAGAAATTAGGAACAGATTCAATTGTATTTTGTTTTGACGCAGGCTTTTGGATATTGACATCGCTATGTCTGTAAGAATAATTCATTCTCCAAACTGTGAGATACTAGGAGTTCAAATATTTGTAAAATATTTGTAAATATTTTTACAAAATATTTGTAAAAAACATCCCAGTTACACTGTAAAATACAGGTAGAAGAAAGAAATTCTTTAAAAGTAGTCATAAGAAAACGTCAGTATTCATTCACAATGTGCCAGGCCTTGGGAGAATGCATTTGTTTCTGTCAAGCATGGGTAAGAATAGTTGTTTTGCACAGAACATTTTCAGCCTAATTATTCCATACCTGACTGCATTATTTAGTACAATGTTAAAAATGCATTGGGATCAAGTCACTCCTTTGCATCTCCAAAGCTTGTATTAGCTGGCAAACAAGGAAAGAAAAGGGAAAGAAAAAAAAAAAGAAAACAAAACAACCTTTGCTCCTGAATAACTACCAGTCATAACTACCTAACATGCCTTCAGATATTTTAATAAAGAATACTTGTCTTCTGCGTAATTATATTTCTAGAAAAAACATTGTGGTGTGAAATTAATGGTTATTCTCTAAAGTGAGAAATGTTGCTTGTGTGGGCACTACTTCAAGGAAAGCGGGGAATATATAAATAAAATAAGATGTTTGATGGAAATGTAGGTTTCAAAATAGCTGCTATACCTTCTGATCTTTTTTCAGTCTTCTATGTGGAAGTATTTGTTTGGAGCTAAACAAAGTTATATTTTTGGAAGTAAATAACTAGCTTTAGCTCATGCTTTGGCTTGTTGGTTAGGTTTTTAGAAAGTGCTATGATGATACTAAATGATCATCTTTTATAATAACTGGTTTATCCTCGTTTCCCCTGAAGTTCAAAGAGAAAGCCAGCTCCCTGTTTAGCAATAGAAATTATTCTCTGAGTTCACATCTTTCCAGCTAGCCCAACAGTTGTTCCCAGACTCATCCATGTACCAGTGTGCTCATGGGAATGACATATATCTTCTTTATGTTTATCCTCCTTATGGTCACTGAGTTTAAGTTGGAAATAAAGATGAACCTCACAGCTTTTATATATAAAGATATTCCATTACTGAATGCATGTTGTATGATAGATAAACTTTGGGATAATTTTTAGGGTGGCATTTTTAAAGGTGTGATGTTACTGTTGTGTCAAAAACACTTCAACAGCTTAATAAAAATATTTACATTATCCCTGCCACCTTCTCTCTCATCTGGCATTCAGCTATTCAGGCACATGTCAGGCTGGGGCCTGATAATACAAGTAGAGTTAATCAGACACTAGAGAAGTTTCAATCCCATTTTCTGGCACTTGTCCTTGTTTGTGTTATGCAATTGCAATTGCACCACTTAGAAAAAATGTATCCAAGCTTCAGGAATTAAGGACTAGGAATCTCATTTTGATTTTTTTTGTGAGCCAGAATGGAGTTTGAACTTGGTGATGAAAGGTTGTGGACTATGTTCAGTGTCACCTGCCCCTGGAGTCTGGTGTATTTAAAGTCAGTAATCATAATATATTAATATATATTATGTCTATATAAAATATATTAGTATATATTCTCATGTAGGGAAAATGCAACAAACTGTGTGTGTTAAGTAATTGTCAGTTCTGTACTCCCCTCTTGTACTGAATTTCTGCATTCCTGTGCTCTTTCTGCAGATATATGTAAATGTGGCATGTTCTTATTTCACTTGGAGTTGTAGGGCTGAGGCCAGGAGTACCTGGCTGGCTGTCTCTGCTCTCAGTGTAGGAGTTCAAGCGAGGTGACACAAGTGACCTGCTGTGTCCTGAAATTCCTACAAAGAGCTGTTGTTCCCCCAGCCAGGAAGGCCAGCACTAGAACAGGGTACCTCTTCAGGAATATAAATGACATTGTCCCCCGTTCATACATAATTTGGGAAATAAATGTGTGAGCTGTAAGCATTGCTTCAGTAGTTGTTTGGTCTCTGTTATCCTCCAGAATCATTCAACTGCTCGCTCTGGAATACAAAAGAATAAAAGTGAAGGTATACAATTTCAGTTCACTTGAAAGGATGAAAAATATCTTAACTGAGAAATTAGTGGCCCAGCTGCTTTGGGTTGACCACTGTAGGAGCAAATCTTTTGCTTTCAAGTGTAAGATCTGTGAGATGTTGCCTTCAAATCATGCAGGTCATGATGGAGTCCTTATTCATAACTATGGGTTATTATGTTCCTCAGCAATATGAAGTAATAACCCAGCCTGTAACTTGCTGGAGCTTTCTGAGGCTCTCTACACTCTGTAATTAATATGTTGGTCATGATGAAGGATTTATTAACACTGAATTGAGGTAGATGTGGATGTAAATATGCTGATGCCAATCCTTGAGTACCTCCGGGCTTTTTCCATGCACAACTACCCTAAGAACTTGTTTGAGCACTAACTGAATTTTTCCCTGGATAATCAGTTTTCCCAGCATTCCTGTTTATCAGGGCAGCACACGCCAGTGTTTCAGAAAGAAGAACTACCTAAAATTAAAAGCACTTTCATTAGTGTGTTTTTATGTGAAATAAGAATATTTATTTAGAAAGTGTGACTTCATTGGTGGTTGTGTGATTCAGTGCAACCTTGGCACAGTAATGAGGAGTTATATTTACACTGGTGAAAATGTTGCATGGTCAGTGGTTAACATGTTAAAAGTCATCATTCTCTCCAGTTACCTTACTGTGTTATTTCTGAATAGCAGCAGCCAAATAAAATTCCCCTCACCCCTATTTTTTTTAAGCAAAACTAGACATGGAGCATTTTGATTTAGGTATGTTAAGATCATCTTATTGCAACTCTGAATAGTTAAAGGTTAAATTGGTGCTTTAGCTATGGTCCAGGAAAGAGGGCAAGACCTTGTACCCTCACCTGGCATATTCACACCTAAGCATAGGAATATACTGAACACAAGGTCCTCTCCCCATAAGCTGCCTGTTGGAGCAGTCCACTACAGAGAAGTTACAGTCTGCTTCTGGCCCAAGTGAGCAAAAAACTATTTCCATCACCTTCAGTAAAAATAGGAAGCAGGGAGTGAATTGTGCAGGTTTGTCTGGAGTCCCAGTGTCTCCAGGGACTGCTGCCCAAGCCACGCCAGCTGACCAGTGCTCCTGGCTGGGTTTGAGCCCTGGACTACATCCACACTCTCTCTGCTCTGCCTGGTTGAGTTTCTAAAACTGAACACGAGCTCCAACGGGATTTTAGTCAGTGGCCTCCTGCCCTCTTTGCACTTTTTCTTGCTGGATCTAGGCAGAGCAGCAGTGATGAAATTCAATAAATAAGCAGGATGTCTTCCCCGCAGGAAAAGGCAGTGGGCTGGGGTGGAGAGGAGCGGAGCTGAGGGAGATGAGAAGCAGGAAGGAGAGTTGGTTCCCAGGCTTCTGGCATTCGGACCGAGGGAGTCCACCCTGCCATCTGCCCAGCTTATGCATTGTGCTAAGGGCTCTGTCGTATAGGAGAGCTTTTGACAAGGTTTCCAGCTGTGGAAGGATGAGTAAAGGCTGTGGGAATAGGATATGAGCCACATGGTCTTGCCAACAGTAGAATGCTTTCTAAATTTCTCCTGGGTTTGGAACATAAAAAGTCCTTAGTTGGCTGTTGCGTGGGAGTTTTGGGTATGTGGGGGGCAGGGCTGGGCTGTTAATATTTAGAAGGATAGACCAGCACCATCAACCTTATTTGGGGAATGACAAGGTACTTCTGGGGGAGTTCTTGGTAGAGAGGTCAGCATTGTTTTTTTGCTTCATGTTTATTTGGTGCAAGATCTTCTTGTTTAATGACCGTTTGTATAGTGCTGTATTGTGTAAATAAAGCTATGACCTTTACCTTCTGATAACAGTATAGGAGTGAGTTAATGTTAAATGAGAGTGAGCTGGGAGTGGGAATCTGCCAGGGTTAATGCCAAGTTTACATTCCTCTGAGGGCAGCCATGTTCCGGTACCCTCAATAGAAAGGGCAGCAGGACCTCTCAACAGATAATAGCAGCAAAATGTTACAGAACATATTTGTATTTATTTCTGGATGAATGTCACTGATTTTAGATGATTGATGTTTGTGTCTTTATTTTATAACAGGAAGAAATGTGTGTTATCTCTCAGCGTTGATAAGAAGATTTTAACTTAGAGAAACATACACAAAATAAAAATCCAGTAGAGCTGCAGCACATGTAAAACTGAACTGTACTGATACAGAACAAACCCATTAGTTTTCCTAAACTGCTGGGACACAGAGCTGTTTCTGCAGAATCATGTACACTAGCTCCAAACAAAATCATACTCTGAAAACAATTTTCTAACAGAAGAAAGAGAATGCTTTCTGTTTCACAATGCATTAAAAATCTGAAGGCACTTCCTACATGTAATTCTGCTGCTAACAGACAAAATTTAGGGTTGAATTTTAATGTGCCCTTCAGTCAGGGTTGTTTTCAAATTTCTATAACCCAGTTTCAGTGGTGTTAAGTCTATGTCACATTAAGGGTGAGGCTTTGCCTTTTTGCAAGCTATTGAATGCATCTACTGAAGTTTCGTAATAATAGAGAAAAGTGTACAGCAAATGTGGTTCTGAGGTGATAGGCTTTTAACAAAGATTTTGTTTTGCTCTTGAGATACTTCACTCAACAAAGAATCACTGAATAATGGAACCATAGAATCATTTGGGTTGGAAGGGAGCTTAAAGATCATCCAATGTCAACTCCCTGCCATGGGCAGGGACACCTCCCACTAGACCAGGTTGCTCAGAGCTCCATCCAACCTGGCCTTAAACACTTCCAGGGATGAGACATCCACAGCTTCCCCTTCCAGTGACTCACTGCCTTCATATTAAAGAATTTCTTCCTAATATCTAAAAATACTGGCAGCTTGAATATATTCCCCCATGTCCTGTCCCTGCATGCTCTTGTAGTCTCCCTCCATCTTTCTTGTGGGCTCCCTTCAGGTACTGGAAAGCCACAGCCATGTCATTCTGAAGCCTTCTCTTTTCCAGGCTGCAGAGTGTCAGTTCTCTCAGCCTTTCCTCACAGGAGAGGTGCTCCATGCCTCTAATCATCTTGGTAGCCTCCTCTGGACTGTCTCCAACAGGTCCATGTCCTCCCTGTGCTGGGTCCCCAGAGCTGGATGCAGCACTGCAGCTGGGGTCTCAGCATAGAGGGGTAAAGGGATGAAATCCCCTCCCTTGTCCTGCTGCCCATGGTGCTTTGGGTGCAGCCCAGGATACAATCCACATTCTGGGCTGTGAAGCTGGGAATGCAAAATGTTAGATGAAAACAAATAAAGAGCTCTATTTAGTTGGAGGTTTTTTAATAGTGATGACAAAAATGCTGAACAACCTTAAAAGAAAATTTGAATTATGCCCTTCAGTAAAGACATTTGCATACAACTTCTATTTTTTGGTTTAGAGCCTTGCTACTTTTGTCTCAAGGTTTATGTTTGTTCTCTTTGCCCATCTTCCCACCCCCTCTTTTATCCACCTCTGTGTTATATATGTTTATCACTTAGATGCTGCTCCAGCAAACACTGCTGCATGCAGATCACTACTCAAAGGCTAATTTTGATTGTGAGACTGTTCATATGCATGATATGTGCAGCTTCCTGAATGATTTGAGACCTTGGTTTGACTTCTTAGATAGAAAATATGTTTATTTTAAAAGAGCAAATCATCACATTTGAGAA
The DNA here is from genome assembly GCA_013396995.1 of Dicaeum eximium. Classification (NCBI taxonomy): domain Eukaryota; kingdom Metazoa; phylum Chordata; class Aves; order Passeriformes; family Dicaeidae; genus Dicaeum; species Dicaeum eximium. The sequence goes on along the minus strand of VWZP01001401.1, from coordinate 265,239 downwards.
GGCACTGTTATTAAAAACCGTATGTTATTTTGTTTAACACTGCAAAAGGCAGTGGAAAATGAAAATTTAGCCAATCCAAAAGCCAACATAACTGAGTTATCATTGAATCCTTTGAAATTTTTAAAAATGTCTGTTAAGCTGACAGCTTGTATTCAAATGGAAGAAAACAGAAATAATATTGTTCCCTTGGAGGTTAAGTAAATAGGCCTAAAAAACTAAAACAGAGAAAATACGGCCAGTAAGAACTTCAGTATTTTGGGGAGGGCACCAAAGTTTCTACTGCTACCAGAATAAATAGTGGTAGGATTACATCAGAAAGACCTTGGACAGACAAGGTACAGTCTAACCAAGGGAATCAGAAAGTGGAACAAAATGGCTCTGGTGGCCCTGGCAGTGCTAAAAATGAGCAGAAAGGTGAGGGCTAGCAAGGCCAGAGTGATAATAAATCCCTTCTTGTGCCAGCAGTAATTCGTGCACCTCTCCTTGGCTGCCACTATGTCAGAGCCTGAACAAGCAGCTCCCCAGAGCAGCAGACAGTAGGAAAAATAATCATAGGTAGGAGTCTTCATCATCTCACAGCTCTGAGTCCATGTGAAGGAGGCAGATGTGGAGTAGGAATAGCATTGATGCTAAGGGCAGATTTTGCCAAGATGAGAGAGTGTGTGGTCCCTGCACTGTTGTATACCCAGTAATGGATGGCTCCAGAGACAGACAATTTACTCCCACCACCAAGTTGAATTTTAATCCCCCAAGACCACTTATGATGGGGGTATAATATTTTAGATTAAAAAATATTTTTTCAGTAACATCCAGCTTTTGAGAAGAGAAGCTTATGAGAAGCCTAAGCAGCACTTCTCACAATGTACATACCCCATGGGTCTTCACGTCTTGCTTCCTGCCTAAAGAATTTGTTTCCAGTAGAGAGTCTTAGAAAACAGCAGAGAGAGAGTGCAAATAAATGTGAGAGGCCAGAAATAATGGTGGTACTGACATATGTATGTTTTTTTTCCTCTGAGCTTCCATTTCCTTCTCCTGATGTATGGAAGACACAGAAAATGTCACTCTGTCAAATGCAAGTAGTACATGCAGTTGTGTGCATTTTTTTTTTCATGTAAATTTGACAGTGGCAGTCATAAAAGTATTCTATACAAGGTATTCCAGTATTAAAGCATGTGATTGCCCCTTCAAAGGAAGGGGAGGATGGGATGGCAACAGTAGATTGCCATTATAGCAGTCACTATATGGGTGCACTTTGGTATGAAACTGAGTAATACAGAAGCAGTACACAAAAAAATTAACTGAAGAAAGCTTGGTCACTAATAACCTGAACAGAGGAACTTTGTATGTTCAAAACATGGAATATAAAGTATAAAATTAAATGGTCACAAATAAACATTATAGCACTTCGCCAGGTATTTATTTGATTTATTATAGGGTTTCCAAGGGAGATGCTGTGGTCTACTAAGACCCATTTTAAAAAATGCCTAAATATATCCTAACACAAATAATGACTCAGATGGAATTGCTGTGGTCAGTTAAGTGCGTAATGAGTATTTAAAAGCTTTCAAACACCAATAAATCTGAAAGAGCTCTAACAGAGTACTTGTAGAACAAAAATAATTGGCACTTAAGAAACTACCTGTGTATCTGCATAAACTTAACTACCAGTGAGAGGACAGCAAGTGTTTATGTGGAGATACACTGAGGGTGGATGTATACTGAGGATGTAAAAGGCATTCCAAACGCCTGCCAGTTCATTTGCTGATAATCTGTAATGGGTCCAGAGAGGCCATAACTATTATCAAGAGGCTCTGATTCTCATTTATATGAAAGTCTTTAAATATCTGCTAGCATAAAAGGATCCTCAGATTGCGTGTGAAGAAAGTAGACAGCAGCTCAGCAGCATATATGCCTTGCACAAGGCTGAAGGCACTCTGCTGCAAGCTTGTTGAAGCTGCCTCTGCTAAAGCCCTGTAAGCTGATTTCCACAGACACTGAGTGAGAAACACCCCAAGCAGAGGGGAAAGAAACCCTTCAGACAACCCTGCTTTTTAGGCAGGTTCTCTTCTCACCTTTTGAAAATTCACGGGAAAAAAAGAAGGGAATATTTTGCCAGCTCTAGATCAGAGCTAGTGGTGTGCTTGCACACAAAGTAGGATAAAAATTTGAGGTTTCTGTGGATGTCCCAAGAGGAAGAGGATTTCACCTTAATTTCTAAAACATCTGCAGATTGAGTAGTTGTTTTGTCCATGAGCAAGAGGGTTTGAAGAAATTTTGAAACAGCATCCTGGAAATTCTCTGTGTAGTAATAACAACCAAACATTAACTGGTATTAGTGAGCTATAGCTTATAAAGCCAGAGAAAATTCTATGACAAATCTGGTATAACTCATTATCACTACAGACTTTCCTCCCCTGGCTCAGATATGTGTGCTCTTAATTAGGGCAAACCAATATAAACCAAATCCAAGAGAGATTATACTAAAATCAAAAAATTGTGCCCATAACACATATAATAATAGGGTTTATTTTTTACACACCTTATGTAATAGAATCCATTTAAAAAGCAGTCAAGCATAGTTATGTTTGCCTAATTACAGCAACAGAATTATGGGGGCAGGAAGACAATGATGAGTGGGGCTGAGTGGGCAGTAAAGGATGAAAGGGTGGAACCATATCATTGCTAATGGACTATTTTGTGTCATCATTTTATGAGTCTGAGCTGAGAATCACAGTGCCCCTTAATTTTTTTTCTTTTTTTGCTACACTATCAAGTCTTAATACTATAAATTGGCTATGGAGACTATAAACTGCTACCCTTATTTGTTTCAGGGTTGGGCAATGGTGAGTTTAATATAACATATTAGAGATATAGTACAACTTCTGCAACTTCTCTCCCACTCTGTTTGAAAAGCATTTTGATAATCTTTCTCAGAGATTTGTTTATGCATTTTTAGTTGGAATTCGAAGTGTGATAATACATAATAAAATATGTTGTAAATATGGCTGTGATGTGGCATGGGTGTAGAGAAGCCACCATCTGGTGCATAAGAGACTGTTTCTTTAAAAATCTCTAATTTACAGTAAAACCTCTTCCCAACACCAGAAGAAAAAAGCAATTTTACAATGGAATTAAATTGTACTCAGTGTGCTCAGTTTAAGGCTGTCAGAAGGATGCAAAGAGAGTTTATGGTGCATTATAATTTAATTAAACTTTATGTGTAAGCTGTATAATTAGGTTCCTTGCTAGTCTTTGCCCACATAACTATCTGGGAGCTTTATGGGATAATTTCTGCTCTTGTCAGAACATAAAGTCTGCTTAGCAGATCTTGGAAGAGGCTGGGCATGCAGAAGTTACAAAGATAATTCCTCAGGCCCAAAATAATGTTTTTTCATGTTCACAAAATTGTTCAAGAACAGCCTACACTGACCAATAGTTAATATTATAATGCTACTGAAGTTAGTATTTACATGCAGTGACTATCCAGAAAGTACCAAAAGTTAGAGATTAAAATCACATTTTATCCTCTCAAATCTTTAAATCTTTAAAGGCCATGCCATGTTTTATTTCACGTGAGTAACTTATGAGTCATCTTTCCATTGCATTCATATCCATTAAAAATTGTGAGGTGCCTTGTATGAGTAGATTTTAAGTGGGGACATTATAAATTGACACTACAGCCAAAGTAGCTTTCCCAAGTATGTTTTCTGGAGGAGATGAGGGAAGGCTGCAGCAGCTACATTGGAAACAATGCTGGAGCTGAAACTTCCTGCACATGAAAAGATTGTCCAGAAATGTTTGTGCAGCTTTCTGGCAGAGTTTGGGGGCAAAAGTAATTTGATTTTGCTACACAATTGTAATTTTAAAAGAGTATCTTATAAAATATAGTTCTCTGCATTGACATACATAGGCCTTTTTAATTACATATCAAAACAAGAATTGGATTTTGAACCATCAGATTCTATGACCTCTGTCTGAAAGCAGCATTAGGAGTTTATTTCATGCATAGATCAACATATCTGATAACATATCAAAGGGCAAGCAACTCCCATTTTTTCAGGCATCTTCTTCATGCTTTATGGTCAAATAATATTCTTCTTAGTTTTCCAGGATCCCTCCACTGCAGTGATCTTCCATCAAACATGATAGAAAATTGTTAACGCTACAGAATTTTGGAACAGATAAATCTCTGTATAATAGAATAATCTCAGTATAATAGAATGCTTTTAGAAAATTAAAGGACAAAATAAATTTAACTCACAGTTTTTACAAGAATTTCTGCAGAAATCTGTTAAACTGCTGTTGACTGCTGCTGTTTTGATCCCCGATAAACACAGCAGGGTTAGAAAAGGTTTTAAATGAAGAGCCTACATACCCTTCCCAAGTTCAGACCATGTGATAGGTTAAAAACATGTTTAGGCATGTGAGCTATGCTACTGAAATCAGAATAGAAGCAAAAATTACTAAAATCTTCCTTCTAGTGATTCCATATAAGTAAACATTTTGTTGGAAGCAACATTCTCACTGTGTTGCGTCATTTCATTTATGCTATATAATTTATTTAGTCCTTTCTGTGTAATATTACAGGCACCACTCTGTGGAAATGCTTTCCATAAAAAGACCAAAGTGAGTTTGGAAAAAATCAGTATCTGTACAAAAGTTCACTGCAGAGTTTTTCTGTTCTGAATAAGGAAGCATTTTTCTCCATGGAAACATGATATGGAGCTTACCAGGACTCTACTTACTGCTGGGAGCTGTATTTGTTCCCTGCTAAGGACACCCTTGGGAGCATAGGGAAGAGGATTCTTTTCATATTGGTTTCTTTTATTAAAAGAAACATTTTATGTAAAAACCTTCAGCAACCCTTCTCCTTTATGCTTTCTGGGCTTCATAAAGGTGCAGAGGGCATTGGCTAGTATAGAAAAGGCACTGAAATGTTGCCTTATGCTGGTGCATCAATGGCTTCCTCAGGGTATGCTCCCAGTCACCTGAGTTTGGCCACTTTATGATATCTCCTGTGTTGTGGTTGCCAGACTTAAACATTTTCTTCTTTTTTTTTAAAACATCTTCCTTAAATTTTGCCAAGTGTGTATATAGTGTTTGTTCAAAGAAATGAAAGAAAAGGAAGACCAATTCAAGTTATAACATGTTCCCTGCATTGCTGTGTTTTCACTTTTCCCCTGAATCTAATGGTGGTTCTATCTATTCCAGAGAAGCAAAAAATAGGCATTATTAAGGATGTAAAAGATTAGTGCTAACTTTTACCAGCAGATTGTAATATTTTACAAGCTCTTCATCTTTGCTGCGTGTTCTCATCTTGGAGTATGCTGGTCTGGTTCCTTCCCTGAGAAATGGTGATTTCTTTTCATTAGTTTTCTTTTAATAAACAACCTTATCAGAATTAAGAAGATAATCTGTATTAGCACTGAACAGCCTTGATTGCTTGCATCTGTGTTTAGCAGGTGGCTAATAAGGTTGCTCTTAGTCTTATCACAGTGTTCAGGCAACCTGGACTTCTCATTTAGGTAACAGAACTGGACCAAAGCACAAGTTTTCTTTGTAGCTGCTGAGAATCATAAAATGATAGCATGTCAGGTGGGAAGGAGACCCAGGCATCTTCCTATCCAACCTTTCCTATCTAGACAAGATGGGCCAGCACCTTCTCCAGCTGAATCTTAGGAGTGTCCAATGTTGGGGGATCCTGCACTTCACTTATCAGGGACACAATTTCAATGCCAGATTTTTCCCATTGTGAAAAATTTTCCTTTTGTGTCTAATCGTAATCTCTCCAGGAATAATGTATGGTCTTCTTTTTTCCATGTGATTTCTTCTAAAAAGTGTGTATCTGACTTCTTTGTTCCTTTTAAATACTGGAACTTGATCATAAGGTCTACCCTTAGCCTTCTCTTCTGAAGGCTGAACAGCCCAGTTCTCTCAGCCTTTCATCACATGGCAGGATTCTCAGTCCTTTGGTCATCTTTTTAGTGGTGCCCTTGTTGATGCAGCCCAGTGTCCTATTTGCTGCATCATTTATTTTGCTGCATTTTCTTTGCTGCAGCAGCACACATTATTCACTCACACTGACCTTGTTATCCACCAGAACCACCAGATCTCTTTCCACATAGCTGCTCCCTTGCTGGGTTTATGCTCCACTCCTGGATTATGTTTCCCCAGGTGCAAGACCTTACACTTGTCTTTGTTGAGTTTTGTAATGTCACTCTTCCAGCCCATCCAGGTCTTCCTGCAGGGTGGTTCTCTTTTCAATGTGTCCACTTCTCCACTCATTTTGGTATTGACATAAATCTTCATCAGGGTATACTTGATCCCATCATGCAGATCACTTGTGAAAATAAATATTAATCAGCCTTTAGACCAGGATTGATCCCTGGGGCACCTCACTTGTGACAAGCTGCCAGTTCTAAAAGGAACTATTTACCACCACTCTGGCTGTGTCCTGCCCACCAGTTCCCCATGAGCCACATGGACTCATCCAGGCTGTAGCACATCAGTTTCTCTAGGAGGAAGCTGTGGGAAACCATATTCATAGCCTTTGTGAAATGCAGGTTGGTATGTCCACCACTCGCCCCACTTCAACTGAGCAGATTACTTTGTCATTGAATGCCATCAGCTTTGTCACTTACAATTTGCCTTTGGCTAATTCATGATAGCTTTTTCCCAGTCATGTTTCCCTGGCTTGTGATAGCCCCAGGAGGATTTGTTCCATAACTTTCCCAGGACCTGAAAGTTAAGACTGATGGGCCTATAATTTTCTGGATCCTTCTTTCAGTCCTTCTTGTAGATGGGGTTGACATTAGACTTCTTCCAGTCTTCTGGGATCTCCATGACTTCCTGAAGATTATGGAGAACAGCCTTGCAGCAATGTCAGCCAGCTTCCATGACACCCTTGGGTGGATATTGTCAGGGCCCAGTGATTTGGGGTCAAGCTCTCTAATACTTTATACACCAACTCCTCCTTCACTGATGGTGAGTGAGTGTTTTCATCAAGGTGGATTCTTGTTCCCAAAACCAGGCTCCCAACAGTGTTGGTGAAGACAGAGGTGAAGAAATTTTTGGGAACTGCTGCATCTTCAGTGTTGTTGATAACTAATTAACCTCTCCTGTTTAACAGTAGGACAATTTTAACTTCTATTTCTGCTTGTTGTTTAAGTACCTGAAGAACCCTTTCTTGTGTTTTTTGACATCTCTGTCCAGTTTCAGCTCAGTCTGAATTTTTGCTTTTTAAACTCCATTTCTGCACACCCTGGCAATGCCCTTGTATTTCTTAATGGATGTTAATCTGCTTTTCCATCTCTGGTACACTTCTCTTTTGGTTTCTGAGCAGGCTCAGAAGCTCACACTTAAGCCAAGGGAAATCTCCTGCTCTGCCAACTTTCTGTACTTTTAAAGGGGATGAACTGGTTTTGTATTTCCAGGAGAGCATGCTTGAAACACCCTAGCTTAGTTCCTTTCTTGTCCATGGAAGCTTCCCAAGGAATCCCTCCTAACTGACCTCTGTGCAAGCTGAATTTTGCTCTTCCAAAATCTAAGACCTTTGTCTTAGTACTAAGCTTCAGCGTGCTCAGACAGATCCCAAGGTCCAACAATATGGTGATCACTGCGGCCAAGGCTGTCACTGATGAAGATATTACAAAGCAGGTTTACTTGGTTTGTGAGTAGCAAGCCCAGCAGTGCCTCATTCCTGGTTGGCACATCTAATGTTTGTATGAGGAAGCAGTTCTCTGCGCATTCCAGGAACTTGATGATACATGAGCTGCTGAATTGTTTTTCCAACAAATGTATGGGTAGTTACAGTGATCCATGAGAGTCAGGTTCTGTTGACCTAAAGCTTGCTTTAAATAACACAAATATTGCTTTTTTGGGCTTTATTTTCTTGATTGGGAGGTCAGTAGCAGGTGCCCACTTTATGATTCCCATTGGAGACAGCCATTTTGATCTTGACCCCAAGGAATTCAATCGGGCTTCCGCAATCACCACAGCTGACTTCTATACGTTCAAGCTTCTCCTTAACACAGAGCAGGACACCTCCTCCTTTTCTTTGTGACAGCCTGTAGCCATCCATCATGGTCTTCCAGTGATGTGAGCTGTCTCACCATGTTTCAGTTATTCCTACTTCCAGACTGGGCACAGAGTTCCAGTTCCTTGTGTTTGTTCCCCAGGCTGCATGCATTTTTTATACATACACTTGAGATGGTTGGTTGGTCTTTTGTTTCTCATCTTGGAAGGCAGCTAAGGAATGTTTGTCCTTTCTCTGGCTGGCCTGGCTTATTCCCCATTGGTTGAAATGGCATGAGTATTGCCACTTTGGACCCCACCTGCCAAGTCCTTCAGTTTAAAGCCCATCTTACCACAGTGGCCAGCCCATTACCAGAGCTTCCCTTGCCTTTTCTAGACAGGTAGATCCCATTTCTCCCTGACACACTAAGAGTCATTGAAGAACATCCAATTGTCATAAAAGCCAAAACCCTCATGACTGCACCAGCCACAAAGCCAGAAGTTGATTTGCATTATGCATCTATTTTTGGCTTTGTCTTTTTCTCCAAGTGGTAAAACAGAAGGAAAGATAACTTGTACACACCAGTGCTTTTTGCTTGCCCTCTCAGGGTTCTGTAGTCTTCCCTGATTGTGGCCCAGGTTCCAGCCTGCCACATCATTTATGCCTACATGAAAGAGTAGCAGTGGGAGAGTATTGTGTGTTCGTGATAATTTGTGGCACCCTCTCGGCGACATCCCGGGCCTTAGCTCCTGGAATGCTGCACCCCTCCAGTGGCTATCAGGCTGGCAGACAGTCAGCTGGCCTCAGTGCCCCTTAACAGAGTCACCCACTATGAGTCTTCATCATTTCTTTTCACTGCATGCTGCTGGTACAGTTTCTCCTTGCAGGCCTTGCTCCTCATGGGTGTCCACAACTGTTAAAGCTTCCTATGTGTTTTTGGTGGGAGTGCTGGAGGGTGGGGAATGAAGCAGAGTCCTGCTTTTGGTCAGCACCAGGGTCCAAGGTGCTTCTTTATCTGTGGTGTCCACCACAATAATCACCTATCTAGCTCCATCTCAGCACCTTTAATGCTACACAGCCTTTAACTGTTTCCTGGCACTCCTGATGCAAGAGATCATCAGCCTGTGCTCATCTTTGATAGGTCACCTTTTCTCTGAGAGAAAGATCTTATTGCAACCTATCACCCATACTGAAGTCTCTTTCCTTACTAGTTCCATATGGCTGAAGTATCAGAAGCTTTCTCTGTGGAATTGCTGGTTTTAGCACAGCCTGGTTTTCCTTTCTTCAATCAGTCAACAATATGTTTGGTACCGGTCATTTCCGAGGCAGGCGTTGACATTTGTGTTACATTAATAAGGCAAATGTCATCTGGCATTCATGGAAGATAAAGACTTTTTCCCATCCAAAAATAACAGGGTCAGAGCACAGGACAGGGGGTTATATACACCTTAAAATATGTTTCCCCAGGTGCAACAGCAGGATAACAATATTTAAGGTTGGATGAAATTCACCTAATGCTATCACAGCTTTGACTTTTATTTAGTAGTAATTTCAGAACCTACACTTTATAGTCGCTATAGTGGAAATGATAGGCTCCCAGCAAGGGAAGTTTTTTTGCTCAGTATTGTGATTGGGAATGAAAACCCATCTCCCCTGTTGGATTTATATAATATTAAAATAATACTGGTCTTGTTACACAGCATGAGGTTGATTGACCTTTAGGCTAGGGGAAGTGTAAGGCTAACAAGTTAAATGCCATTGAAAACAACTGGCTAAATCATAAATTCAAACTGACCTGGTTTATGTATCTGTGATTTAAGGAAGAAATTTGGAGATGTGGGAGAAGATCCAGGTTTAAACAACTGAGAGAGACTAAAATACTCAACTTTAGTTGATTAAAGATATTCTGATCCTGTTTTTCTCTGGTGTCTTGACCTTACTAAAGTTCACTTAGTATGTAATGGAAAAAACAACCGGTTTGATAGCAAAATACAGGAAATGCCTGCAATCATGCCTGATTACAGTAGCAGCTTTTCTTCTGGTTTGTTGGGGTTTTTTTCAGAATACTCTCTCTGTGTGCCTGAAACAATGTAGAATAATAATGCTTTGGAGCCCTTTATTTGGTGTGTCAAAGCAGAGAAATTAAATGTCTGGCTTTTTGATGGATATGCGTGTAGGGAGTTTTTGCACAGAGAGCTCCATGTGACCTAAGTGAGAAAAAAAAATTTATTAGAGGGCTTAACTTAAAAGCCTAGAAAATTGTGTGTGTGGCAATTCCACCATGACTGAGAAGACAAATAAATGCAGGTCTTTTTAAGAACTCTGCCTTTGTTTTACTTTCAACTACAAAAATGGAAGTTTTACAACTAGTTTGAATGAAATCTCTATTTATATAATGAGAACTGCTGCAGAAATGCAAAGTGCTATCTAGATATGCATGCATTTGTTTGGTGCATGTTTTCCTAGTCTGTATAAGAAAGCTTCAGTCAAAATTGGAAGAAGAAAGAATTTCAGTCTTTTTTATTAGACACAGAAACTGTATGCCTGAAATGCAAGTGCTCCTTTCTTTCTGCTTGCATGATTTATATTCTGTTGCTGTTCAAATTATAATGATTTTGTCATCCTACCTAGTAAGGTCACTGAAGGAAAAAAAAAAAAGGGAAAACAACATTGCTTTTGGTTTCCAAAGAAAAACTTTTGACCAGATCCAAACTTCATTAGCGTCTCTACTGATAAATTTGCTTTCTAAGGTTCTGCTAACATTTTTTCAGAACTGAGTTTTCAAAACTTGATCTAACAAGCTTTTCTAGCTTGACACTGTCCTTTCACTGTCTTTCATCAAGTGGTTTTATCAAATAATGATTAAATATTGTTTTCTTTAAAAGGATTATGGACATACATAGCAGGCACTTTTAGTTTGCGCTCCACCTAACCTATTGTTATAATACACAATCTTATTTTGATGTTATTTGAGATACAAAAATAAGAGCACTGAACCTCACAGAGTAGCATACCACAGTTTGAGTCAGTCCTTGGCTAAGCCTGGGGACCTCTTGTCTTCAGTGAGATCACCAAGGTGGGAGTGAGGACAAGGTTTATCACATTACATATTTAGCAATGACTTAACACACGGGCTTTGTAGTGGAGGCTGAAACAGTAAATATCATTAGCAGTAGGACAGATTTCACCCCATCGTTCCCACCCTGAATATGCAGAGCCAGTTAAGAATTTTTCAGCTGAAGTTTTTGAGGACAAAGTAAGAAAATGGCGGTTTAAACTGAGAGAGTGAGAACCAAAGAAAAAAATCCCTGAGGGAACTACTGGTGACCTTAATGCTGGGACACTCAGTAGAGTGGGGGGGACCAGGACCTGCAGGCAGCTCCAGTCCCTGGCTGGAGCACCAGGCTGAGGGCTGTTTACTTTACTTTCACAAAAAGCACAAAGGGCTTGTAAAATCTCAAGAAGCCCTCCAAATGGGAAAATAAATTGGTATCTAGCTTAACTGCAAGTTTCTGAGGCAGGTTGTTACTCCTATGCAATAGGCTTAATATGAAATCAGGTCCATTCATGGCAGTTCTTATTTGGTATAAAAATTCCAGGCCTGTGGGCCATGGGAAGGGAGAGTTGCCACTGGGATCCTACAAAAAGCTTGTCTAAATCAAGTCTTTGGCAGTAAGCTAAATCAAGAGGCAGCATTGTAGTGCTATATCACATTCCTATCTCAGACCCATGGAAAAATTGTTGCATTCCCAGGTGTGGGAGTCATGAAGGATGAGGTTTATAAAGTAACATGATGTGAATGCTAAGGCAACCTTCTCTTGAAAGAGAAATAGAGACCGCTCCCTTCTGTGCTTAGCCAATTTTAGAGAATGTTTTACATAATGCATATTTGAACTTGTACATACTTCACTTAGGTTCACAAATAAAAATGTGAAAATAATAAGAAAGGAAAAGTCATACAAAAGAACGCAGTTAAGTACAATATATTTATTTGCCTGCACATTATTTAAAGGAAACCCAGCATAATAAGATAAGCAGATCAGGCACAGTAATGCCCTAAGCCGCTACCGACAATTGTAATAAAATTATGGTCAAAGCCAGTAGAAAGCCATATAAAGAAATTATTTTAAAGAAAATTTTTTTCTGCTATTGTAAAAGTAATTGGTTTCCTTAAGCTGCTGGAAATGAATATTAAACCTTTGTTCAATATGTCATTAAGACGTCAGTAAACTGTTAGGACCATGCAGTACATACAACCTTCTTTTCTATTTTGGGACCTTGCTAACCTCAAAGGTTTCTCAATGGGTGCTGCTGGAGAGGTGATGTTCTACATCTGCAAGCCTCACTTTTGCCTTGCAGCAATGAGGGCTTACAGAGCCATAGGCAGTGATCATGTGTTTATCTCCCTCTTTGGTGGGTGGATAGCAAACTGGCTTTTGCTACACCCCTCCTCCCATCCCTGCCACCCCTGAGTCCACAAATGGTTTGTACAAATGGCAGGGTGGTGGATGTTGTGTTGTATAAGGAAAGTAAGTGTGTGTTTTTTAAAGTAAACATGCCTGACAAGAGAATGTCACTTTGGTCACATTAAAAGTCAACACTTCCCTTTTATGTGTAGCCTGCTGTCTGAACTATCACTGTTTTCTTTGTTGAAAATGAATTATAGTATCTCTGGCTTTATTTGAAACCAAGTCTGTCATAGTAATTCATCTGCCATTAGCAATTATACACACTGATACACATCAGAATAAGGTGGGTTCATGTTGTTCCAAACTTGACACTGGAAAGTAGCAGTTTTCAAGTCTGCACAGCAGATTTTTCTGTATGTTACTGAGTACAATTCTACTACAGTGTTTGTGTTATATATTGTCTTTATTCTTTGATGATATCAAGTATGTAACAGTGTCAAAAACTGTGTATCATAAATTCAGTAATTACTTAATGGATCAACATAAAAACAAAGCAGAGAAATTCCAAGACTTTCAGTTAATCACAGGCAAAACTGAGATAACCTACAACAACAAAAGCAGCAGAACCATCTTTTTCTCACTGTTAGTCTCACTGAGGTATCCCCCTACTCCCTCTCTGCTAACACAAACTGCTCTTCTGTCATGAATTCACTCACAAGCATGAACTATCCAGTGTGTCCCCTATTTTTCACTCCATAGATAAGGGAGGTCACTGGTAGAACCTAATACCCAACAACACTGCAATTATTGCCTGTTTATGCTCAGTAACCTCAGAAAGTATGGGCTCCTTCTTTCGCCTAGAGGTTTTCAAATGGGAAAAAATGTATTGTCATTAGTTTGTGTTTTCTTAGTAGGTATGGTTTGAATTTTGCCATTTATCTCTGATCTGTGGCAGAGGGGAAAAACAGTCTTGCTGATGGTTGTGACTAAAATACTTAGAGCAACAAAAAAAAATCCACTCTGCAAGTACAAGCCCCTAAATATCTGTTCTGTTCTGTTTATATATGGAAACTGAGATTAAGTTGGTGATATCTAATCACTAAATAAGCTAACATCAGAACTTCCAAATTTTTTACTCTCCTTTATGTTTTCTGACTAGTTCCATATACAATTTCATCTTGCTTAGAATTGTAACCTAATACATTATTTATCAATACTTTGAGGATGTCAAAGAGGAAATTTGTGCTGGGTACATGACATCAGACCTGATGTAGGTGAGAATCTTTGTCTGTAGGTGAGCATCTTTGTCTCAAAAGCAACTTGGATATCACTGAGTAACTAAGAAAGTAATTCAAGGAATGTAGAAGCCTTACCTTAATTAAACAGATAAAAAAATCATCCTGCTGAAATTTCTAATTGCTATGATGATCATATTGTCTTCAGTTATGAATATCAGTAACACTAGTAACTAGAGAATGATTCTGATGGTTTTCCATGTTGTTGTAGGAAGTTTCCTTTTTACCTTCTGTGGTTTCTTGTGTGAACAGTTTGTCTATTTAAAGCCTGCAGAGAGGATGTGATTTTCCCATGCAGGGGAACAATGGCAGTGATTTCAAATACACTATTGAAAGGGTTTATTGCAGTTGAAAGTCAGCAAAAAAAGTGGTTGTTCTGTAGTTCCATACTTCAGGCTTTTGTTGCTTTCAAATCTTTCTGAATGTTAATGCTCTATAGATGTTTAGTAAGGTACAATCTTTCATTTAACTTTTACCTTATAAATAAATATTCCTGCTTCCAATGTTGTTATTTGTACATAATAATTATTTGTACATAGTAATTATTATGCTTCATTCTGTGAAACATTGCTCAATCAACAGTCAGAGCAGAAGTGGTAAAGTGGCCACCATAAAGTGATTGCTTGCTAGCTTGTGATCATATTTCTCAGCTGCTTGATCTTGTTCTTCAAATACATATTTATTTAGTCACTGCTGTTTACTGTGTTGAAAGGCTACTGTTAGTAATGTTTGGCAGACTTTCTGATTTTACTGGTCCAAACCCATCTTGATTGTTTAACTGCCTTACTTTCAACAAGAAAATTGTGTGTTATCTAAACAACACTTGTGACACACAATGCTGCTCATACAAGATGCTCATCTCTCTGGCTACTGGTGGGATTTGAACTTTAAGAGCCCAGTCCTATGAAATACTCATCCACTGAGCCTTTGGAGGAAGCCAAGGCTCTCAGTGTCTCTTGGCACTCACGTGTGGAGGAAGGAATGAGAGTTACAGAAGTTTTTGCACAGGTTACCTGTAGTCAGCCTGCTCTTCTGTTCCAACTTGCACAAACATAACTCATAATCCTGATTCTTTCTTGAGATACCACCAATCATTCCAGCTTCTGAGGCAATTGTGATGCTGGCAGGTATGCAGAAGTAGAGACTGGGGCTTAAATTTCTGTTTAAAGCTTTCTCAGAACAAAACCTGCCCCCCCTCCAAAAAAAAGGAAAAAAAAAAACCAACACACAACATTTCATGCAATGACTGCTCAAGCCAGCTGAAGTGACTCTACAAAGTATCTTGGCAAAAAAACAAAGGAGAGAAACAGCTTAATGTAGCATTGCTGCATTCAAGAAATCTGAGCATTCTCCTGGCTTAACTGGTTGGGTTGTTTGCAGTTGCATGTAATTAATTACTCAGGTTGTAGGAACTCATTTTGTCAGACACAGATTACTTTCTTACTTGCTACAAAGAGAATGCAAAATGAGAAAAAGAAGAATTTAATACACCTTTGTCATTGAGCTATCTGACACTGTATTATTTGGTACGTTCTAATTCAGAGGTAGACAACTGGCATTAAACCCAGGAAAGAAATAAAAGACAGAATGGTTCAGAATGGAACAATCTGTACAGAAGATTATTTTACATTCTAGATATGGCTGTGTACTTTACTTTTGGAGGAGTAGGAGAGCTGGCTGTTTCTTGGAACAGTTCTAGGGAAATATGGGTCTAAATTTAAAGTTTTAATTCTTTTCAGTGAGGCTGCTGCTTTGGAAAGAGAAGCTTCCCTGACAACTCCTTTTCTCTTTTTCATATGTTTTCTTTTCTCTGTATGTTTTGGTTGTTGGGGTTTTTATCCTGTAGGTGTTAAATAGCACATTATCTATTCCTATTCTCATATTTATTTACTTAACTAAGATTTATTTTTCCAAAGTTGCAGAATTAGAGGGATTTGGTGAGGTTTTTCTGGCTACTTTTTTTTAATCTGGCTACTGTAAATTGACAGAACAATTTTCAGTGCAAGCACTTTTATGGACTATGATAACCTTGTGGGCTAGCTATGAATTTGGCACTTTGGCAGACTCCCAGCTTACCTTTTAACCTCCCATATGTACTTTGACAGGAGTCATACTGCTGTTGTTTTAGCCTCTTCCAAATTTCTTTTGAAACTCTGGTACACTTTGTGATAACACAAATCTACTGGTATTACATTTCATTATTGCGTGAGTAATTAAGCTGATGTGCTCAGTGCCTTCAATAGAGTTTTGAAGAGGCTTATAGGCTTCACTGCATTGTTTTGGCTTGATAAAGGAGTCCCAGATGTTTTTTCTTCTGTCAAGTAAGATTATAGTTTGGTAAACGTTAAAAAAGTTAAATTGACTTGTGTTTTTACAGATAGGCTTAAAATTTCATTGTCACTCTTTACAGGTAGTCAGAATTTAAATAATTAGACTCTTCCTAGTTTTTTCTTGGCTCAGTTTGTTTATTCTGTTTTTCCACTGTCAAGTTAAATTTTTATTGCTAATTTCTGTGTCTTATACAAATCCTTAAGAAAATAAAGAGAATGGTGAATATCTTGTCCTTATCCATTATGTGGTGCCTTACTGTTAGTGTTTTATTGCTGTTGAAGTTTCTCTTAGCTTAGGAGTTTCCTGGGTTATTGACTATATCTCCATTCAAGTCCATGGCTACCATATGTATGGCATTAAATTAAAGTTAAATTATTTTAGGTCCTAGCAACTCCAGTGTGTCACCTACCTGCATGAGGAAGTCCTGCAATCAGAGTTAAGACATAATTTAAGAGTCTTCTCATAAACACTTAATACTTAAAACACTTAATAAAGTGTTAAAATTTTAAATTTTTCTAAGCAGCCTCTCGAATTTCTTCAGTTCCTATCATAATTATGTGTATTATGAGCTTCTTTCTAACAGTCTGTTGTGATGGTGGCTGTAAGTGGTTCCAAGATTACATCAAATATAATTATACTTTGATTTCTTTATCTGAACATCTTGACTTCTTGAAATATATCTTGTATTCTCCCTTAGTTAAGGAACATCCAAGATAACACCACACTTGGAAGGCTAAAAGCCACAGCTACAGTCTTGTTTCCTCCTTCAGTCTGCAAGAGCCTTACCCTGATGATCACATTCTATTTGATGTTGCTATAGTCCTGTTTGAATGCAGATCTTTTTATTGTAGCACTTGCAATTCACTGAAGGAGCTGTTTTGGGAAGGCACATGATTTTTGAAACAGGGAGCTTTGTTTTACTTCTTTGACTTCTTGTGGGGGTGACACAGAGCTGTTGATATCTGTTTGCCCTGGCATTATGTTGGACAATTCTTGCAAATCACTTTCCAGAGGTAGGAAGAGGTGGTTACTTGAGGGTTTAAGTGGTTATACATAGGGGGTTATGTTGCAGCCAGCTGGATCTTGGATAGCTTAGGAACAGCTGGAATTAATGACCTTAAGGAATGATAAAATATGTGGTCTGCTCCAAGGGGCCATCCATGGGTGACCACTGGTGGCTGATCCAGAGATAGCCAAGTGTGATGGAGGGGATATTGCTTGCAATAAACATTTCTACAGCCAGAGTATGCTTCAGCCACATCAACCATATCTGACACTATTTTATGTCACAGCTATTTTATGTAGGAGACAGTGGTTTTACTGCTACTGAGGCAAATATGACTTTGTTGTGCCCTGTCAGACTTGTTTTACACACACAAACCACTCTGTGACGTGTACATAGCACAACCTATCTCGACATGCACAGTAATTCCCCCAGTGCTTCCCAGTATCTGCTTTGTAGATGTGTCATTGCAGATGTGCAATGGTTATGCAAACCTTGAGTAGCAAGTCCACTGTGTCCCAGAAATAGCTGATTTTTATGATTTTAACTGATTTTTATGTTGGCCTATGTACCTCCTTGAGGAATATATGGGCCAGCATGTTAAAAAATGTTTAACCAGTGTCAAAAGGAAATAAAAAACAAACTAAAATCCACCTACTGAAATTGGTGTGAGAGGCAGAAAAGAACATTTCTGGGGAAATCCCAGCATACTGTAGCCTTGGACATGTCTACAAAAACTCTTACCATACTGCAGCCCTGGAAGGGCTGTTTCATCAATTAATGTGCATAAATGCTTCCACCATTTTTGGTGCCTGTGTTCTGAAGCTGGGATCTGACAAGGAGACATTTCTCTGGAAGAAATTCTCTGAGTAAGGTGAAGACTTCTCATCCCTCACTCAGGCCAAATTTGTTGGCATAAAGGATTTTTGCAAAAACACCCTCATATTTTCATAGGCTTTTGGGGTGAAATTCATTTACAGAGGCTGGCATGGGATTTTATTCCTCTTCTCTGATTTAGAACTTGCCTAAACACACACACAATTTTTTTTTTAAATCAATTCAACCTAAGGAAATTTGTCTCATTATTCCAGGAAAAAGAATTCTGATCAGAAAGTGTCGACAAAGTCACCTAAAGACATGTGCTCTGCTTTTGATTCTCACCTCTCTATGCATTCCTACATACAATACAATATAGATATATGTTATATATATATATCCCACATACAATACTATATATATAGAGAGAGAGTATTGTATGTGGGATTTTTTTTGCCTTTGTTTTATGTTTATGTTATTATATCTATATGATGAAGAGGTTTTACTTGGGGGAGACGGGGAGGGGGAACATGGTTCATGCAAGTGAGAGTTCTTTTATGCACAGATTTTCCAAATCCTTTTGTGTTTAAGTCTAAGGTAAGTGGCAGGTAAGTTAAATGGTACCTAGCACCTATTGTGTTGGAACATGTATTAACCATCAATGGTATATTTAGAAAACATGCAGAGGGCAAGACAGGAGAGGTGGATATCCTTTTCTCAACCTTTTTTTGACCTGACCCAATTTTATAAGCAGACAACTGTGCGGGTTTGACTCAAAGACATTTGTACAAGTGATCAGAAACAGCTGCTAAGATATGTTGTTTAACAATGAATGCAAAATATTCCTGTGAAATTATTTTTGAGCAGGCTTAAGCTGCAGAAAACAGTGCTCCCAAGGATGGGAATGTTGTTTTTTATCCCTCTCATTCCAATCTGAACTTTGAATTGCTACTCTACATTAAGAATCAAACTCAACTCAAAGTAATCAAGTTTGAAAATACCTATTCACTGAACCCATATGCTGGAGTATGGATAAATTGGTACTCCTTGCTTAGTGCTAATGCAGGAAATAGAGAATGGCTTCATTGACCTATTTCACATTGACAGAATGATAGATTTGTAGGAAACAAGAGACTCAGATCTTTCCCAAACTTTTCTGATGTTGCCTTGAATACATAAAACCTGTGCTTTCACACAGCTAAAGTGAGTAAAAGTTAGTCTTACAAAATGCTTGTAATTGCTTCTTTATTTTATTGCCTTTAACTAGGTTTATTTAGTGACTGCTACCAACTTTTTTTCATGCACACATGTGAAGGACAGTTTCTCAGTGGTGTTTGGGAAACCATGTGTTTGTCAGATTCTAGAGTTTATTATGGAATTCAAGAGCACGTGATCAAAATTTGAGAGTTGATTTAATTTGACCCCTTTGTATTTCAGGGACCTGAAACTGGACAATATTCTTCTGGATGCAGAAGGCCACTGTAAACTGGCTGACTTTGGGATGTGCAAAGAAGGGATCCTGAATGGAGTGACCACCACGACGTTTTGTGGCACACCTGACTATATAGCTCCAGAGGTATCTTTTTGCAGTGCACTAAGAGTACAGATATTCCTATTCATCAGACTGTTACATGTGTAATTTTAGACACTCTTTACATGTAGATGAAAATATTTAAGATGCAGACTAGACTCTGCTGCAGTTGTGCTTAGGTGTCTTGCAGAAAATGGTTGCTCTACTGCTCACAAGCACTATTCTTTGATGATAGGAGTGGTTTTTCTAGTGTTTGTTCCCTGAAATTAAAGTTATTCTTCTTAATGTACTCATTTCTGAATCAGTGTCATTATGATGATTTTTAGCAGCCTTTAAGGTGCTAGATGCAACTGAGTATTGCAATCTTAGTAATCTTTAGTAGTTAGAAAAATGTTTTTATTTTTTAGTGAGGTTTAAAAGAACATATTCATACAGAAGAAACCATGTGCTTGGTGTCATTTTATCTACAGGCTTTGTGGGAATATAATTTTTTCCTTTCTCTAAAATATCTGTGAGTGAAAGATACTATGCTTGTGCTACTTCATAGACTTGAACAGAAAGATGGAAACTAGATATAGATGCTGCATATTAGCTGGCAACATTTCAAGGTGTTCATTGGGTAAAAGAAATAGCTGAGAGTAGTGTGGCTTTTACATATCCTAGATTTTAATATTATGAGTTGCATTTCAAAGTGCCTAAAATTAACCAATATTGAACAGTTATTCTGCTAGGCAGACTTTGTCTGCTCAGTTGAATTAGTAACCTGTGCATCTTTCCACTTGAAGATTCAGTGTGCAGGTTTAATGGAAAAGTGTTGTTAGTTTGTCTTTCATCAAATATAAATATGCAGTGTGGAAAAAATGTTATTTATTATTCATTAGAGACAATAAATCATAAATCCTTACTGTTAGTGCTCGTGGCTGTCAAACTTAGGTAGCACAACTGACAAGGTGTGAGTCATCTTGAAACTATCATAATATAAATGGGTGTCTGAAGGAGTTTGAAAAGTATTCCAGCATTAAAAGAAAATAAATACCAGTGTGGTAGTTTTGGCTATGTATGGGTTTTTTTCTGATTCAGTATATTAATTGAGTCCTTTGACAAATTCTTTGAAAATTATTACTGAAAATAAAGCAGTAATAAGAACCCAGCAACTTTTACTGAGATTTCCAATTGGTCATCTTAATTGCAAAAGTTTAGCTCCTGCTTCTATTTCTCTTGCATCATGGTGCTATGTTTTACTTTCCTTTTCTCTGGTAGTATCTGATTTCCAAAGAGTGCCCATAACATTTGAAAAGTATACGTCTAATTTTCTGTATTTGGTGGCTATAAAATATAATTTTCTTTCAGTGAAGACTGTGGATGGGATCCAGACTTGTGTATCCAAATGTTAAACTCATTTCTGTTTTTTATGTTAAGACTGAATTTGGTTTTATATTGGTCTTGATTCCAAGCTACAGCACTAAGCCCAAGCAGTTCACCACAGGATTTCTCACTGCACTGTGCAGCGTTGTGTAAGGAGCTGGTGGATTTGTTGCCATCCCAAGTCATTTTAAGGCAGTCAGCTTCACCTGAAGCAGGCACTCACTCCCCTTTCCCTGGTTCCCTGTCATGCTGAACCAGCTCAGCCAAACTGCAAGCTTCTTTCCAGTGAAAAGGAGACAAGAATTAAATTTGTTCCTGGTACAACAGTAGTTCTGTAACACCAAATGCTATTATACAACTCCATCGAGCTAAACTATTACTTGCCACTGAAGGTATTTGCTACAAGGTTGAACCTGTGCCACTGAGAGGTTGTAGCCAGTTTTCCCTGAAAGCAAGTGCAATTAAAGTGAATTCTACAGCCATGCATTGCACAGCAGTTTAATGCTGTAAAAGGAACTTGAACACAAATGCTTTTGGCTTCCTTCAGCCCTACCTAAAGGACAAGAATAAATCTCTCAGATGATCTCTGTGCAGCATTAGAAGCTGGTTCAGTTTGTTTTGTTAAAGATAGAGACAAGGAAATGTTTCACATTTTCCACCAGCCTGTTTTGTATATGTGATCTTTTTTCCCCTATAGTGTGACCTGCTTTAGACAGCTTGGAAGGATATGCAGCTCTTTTGCTCACAAGCATAGTCCTTTACTCAGGGGACTGATAAACTCTGTCAGTCCTTCTGAGAACAACATCTCATTGACACTTAGCTGTGTCAGTGCAAATTGCAGGGGTAAGAAACCCTGCCTGCTGTTACTGAAATCTGGGTCTGATTCAGTCCTGCTTAGGCACTGGGGCACAGAAGGGCTGGATCATGTTGAAACAGCAAATGTGCAGCTGACACAGTTGTCTCCCTTGTCTCTTCAATCCAATCTCTTTTTCTATGCTAGATCCTCCAGGAGCTAGAATATGGTCCCTCCGTGGACTGGTGGGCTCTAGGTGTTCTCATGTACGAAATGATGGCTGGACAACCCCCCTTTGAAGCTGACAATGAAGATGATCTCTTTGAATCCATCCTTCATGATGATGTATTGTATCCAGTCTGGCTCAGTAAAGAAGCTGTCAGCATTTTAAAAGCAGTGAGTCTTCCATTACTTGCTTTCCTCCTCCTCATGGGTTTTTGGGGGGTTGGTTTGTTGGGTTTTTTTCCTTGATTAAAATTGAATTTGCTGAAAGCTGTTGAGAGCAGTCTCCACTGGGAGTTCAAGCACAGTTCAGAGTGCCACTGTTGGGATAATGGGGCCTTGGATAAATTACACTGCTTGTGGGAAAGGAACAGAATGTTTGTATTCCACAGAGTTGTACACTGTATAAATCTGTGTACTGCAGATTCATGTTTAAGGGAAAACCCAACCAGCTAGAACTGTGCTATCACTTTGACACTTTCTATGCCACATACTCCCATCACCAGAGTGAGAGAAACACTACATAATAAAAGAAACAATTTTTTTTATTTAACCAGCTTACAAAATTTCTTGTCCCTTTGCCTTTCTTCCCCTGTCATCAAGATGGGTTGAAAGCCTTTTATTTACAGGTGCATGTTCTATTTTATAGTTCTGTCTTAATTTAGTGTGATTGTTTCTGTTCATGTTGGGATTTTTGAGTATGAGTGGTGACTTGACAGCAACTTGTGTCACCAAATGCCACAATTTTTTTAATCAGCTCATATGTACCACCAGTCAAATTCAGTTTTAGACTATCTTTATAAAGTCGGGTTTATAAAGTCATTCATTACCATGACACTGACATAAATTCTTTCTTCTGTGCTAGTATCATCCTAAAATTAAAAGGAAAACAATACAGAAGTAATATGCCAATCCTCATAGTTTGAAAATCCAAGGAATATTTTTGGTTTAAAAAAATAACTTGGTTTTTATTTATTCCATTTTTCCACCATCTTTGAAACTGGAAAATTTCTGCCTTTCTATATATTTTTCTTTCAGCATCTGGAATAAGGGAGACTTTCAATTAAGAAAGCAGATGATAGTATAAAATCCTGCTGAGATCTTCACACAGGGTTACTTTGAAATTATATATAAAACATAAACAAATTGTGATTTTAACACTAGTGGACAGCACATTCTGCAGAGATTCTCATCTTGACCTTTTAATGAAACTCCTCCTGCTGGCTGAGCAAGAGGGGTGCTCTAGCCATGATTCAAAGCAGAAGTCAAAGTTAAGAAAGTTAATACTTATTCTCCCTTCTCCCCCAAATAGCTTTATGACTACTTTTTGTTACCTCTCATGATATTTTCATGCATCCATTTCTGTTTCCAGACCCTTTTATTATTTTACTTCAGCAATTAAAATATATGGACCTGAGCTGCAGAGTTTGGGCTTATATCCAGGGCTCAGGGATTATTTTGGCACATTGTAAAGGAAGGGTTGTTGTCAGTTTTCATACCTACATCTGATTTTCTTTGTAGTCCAGGAGATTTTCTTTTAAAGCTGATTTTTTTACAGAATTTTCTGAGACTCTTTTCCTGGATGTACATTTTGATAGTAGGAATGGTGATTTGTATCTTGCTATAGTCATAGCCTTTTAGGCATAAATTGATACAATTTAAGGGAGCTGTGGCGATTTACACCATAAATAAAAAACATTTCCTTAGGATTAGCAACCTGCTGCCTATGCATCTAAGTTGTGAAGCCTGCTTGAAACTTGTGTTCTTCATCTGATACTCGTCCATATGAAGAACAGGAAAAACAGAGGAAAGAAAGAGGCGTCTCTGTATTTTACTGCTGAATGGCAGCAAGGGATTAACTTTGGAACACTTCGTTTCCTCACATTGTGCTTTGAGACATGAGTTTTACTCTTTTGAAACTGTGTATTTTTACAGTCCTTCAAACACCATGTAAGGAAAGTTTAATAAGAAGACATTATATTGTACTAAGTAACAATGTTGTCCTATTTTCTGAAGAAACAGTTTTCCTGTTATTTCCAGCAAAACACCGAGGATGATATTAAAGCTCAGTATTACAAGACAGCATGTTGCTTATCCCGTGAAAATCCACACATCTTATTAGTCCTGTTTCTGTGAATTGACAGGAATTGCTATTTAAATTCTTTCCTGTGTAGTAAGGAAAACAATTCTTCATTGAAATTGGCTCTCTGCTTCTTACCAAGCAATGGAGAGATGTTGTCTACACGGTGTGTGTTCCCTGTGTACCAGGATGACACTCTCTGGCTACAGAAGCAGAAATCTGTTTCTAAGCTGTGTGATTTATTTCAAGAAGCAAAGTTTGGGGAGCCCAATGATCCTTGATTCAGGCCCTAAGCAACATTTTATCTTGTTATCACTTAAGTCAATAGGAATGCTGATCCTAAAAGGCTTCCTTCTTCAGAAAAGGAGGTTCCTGCCTTAGTATGGGAAAATAAAAAGGCTTGTGGCTGTGGCTGTCAGCTCCATTTGCAACCATCTCCTCAGAAGAGTGCAGTTAACAGCTGTGTCTGTCCTGACAGTTGCATCAGTGTTGATACTGGTGATAAACAGTGAATAAATGGCAGCTTTTGCTTCATAGATAGAAAGGGATTAAATTAATGGAATTAAATGTCTGCTTTAGAAGTTTGATATTTTTTCTTCATATATGCATATGAAATTTTTGTTTAAGTTTGCATATGCATATTTGCATATATTTTTGTTCATTCTTAAAATACAATCTGTTTCATCATCCATTTCAAAGTTTCATGAAGTTTGTGAAGTACAGCACTAAACTGGACTGTCTAGTCACATTCTCATGTCCTGGGCTTCTTAAAAAATTACATGTCTGCACGCTTTCCCGTCTCCAGTTTAAAACAAAGATAAAACATGGCAGATACTAGGATCATATTTTACTTCTTTGATACCTGGATTATATGGTACAAAAAGCATATCCTGTAGTTTCCATGTTCTGTTTCTGCAATACATATGGCTGCTGATTCCTGGCCTACTCGCTCTGGTCCTGGAGATGAAATAAAGCAGAGGAATGTAGGAATGCGTTTTGTGGTTTTTCAAGAGACCTCACCAAAGCACAGTAATCCTTTCAAAACCTTTATTTCTTCTTCTCATAGAAAATATTGCCTGTAGTTTAGATATGGCTTGCCCACTTGCAAAAGAACTTGCAGAGCAGTTGAACTCAAGACCAAAGAGAAGGATCATCTTCAGAACGGCGTGTGTGTGCCAGAAACCACAGACAGAATTGCCTTGCTGATCTATGTTATACCTTTAAAATGACAGCAAGGGTATTCTTCTGGGGATGGTTGATCTAGATATCTAAAATCATTCTAAGGGCTTAAGTAGCTACTTACCTACTAACTGGAATATTAAAGGAAGGGCATGCATTACAGAGATTTTTTTTTTCTACCTTTTTTTTTCTACAGAAGTATAGTATAATGTGATACATAGGTTGAAAAGGCTGTGAACAATTACATTTTGTTTAATTCGTACACTTTTTCTAAATGTAAAAATGTTATATAATGGCTAAATATGAAGTTACAGCGAAGCTATTGAGCTAATTCTGTAATGTGTTTGTGTGTGTAAAACCAGCATTTGTTGCTGTTTGAATTGCAAGGATTCTGTGTCCACACAAATTCGAAAATAAGTAGAGCAATTGCTAATAAAAGAAGGAAAAAATAACAGAGAAAAATCAGGTATTACGAGCTACCATCAGTTGATATCAATGTCTTACACCACTTGTACAACTTTTTACTGGCAGGAATAGTAATAGTTTAAATGTGAGAAGTTTATAAATTACCACACCAGAGGAGACCAGTTAGTTCCAGTCACTGACACTAATTGTGTGACTATTTTTTTTCTTTTCTCTTTCATTTTAGTAAACTAAAAATGAAAGAGAATGTGCAAGTTATGTCATGGGGGACATGACATAACTTCCCATTCTCAAGGGAAGCTTTCTGCAGGTACTGATCACTGTCTCTGATGGGTTTAAGATCCTCTTTCTTTCCTTAAGTATTTTTGGCTAAAGCTGGAACTAAATATGCTGAAAGAGAATCTATTCCTTTAGCACTCCCAGTCAGCTAAAATTAAGAGGTCTCAACAATAAACTGAAAGAGCTTCCTGCAGTAAATTTACAGTTTGGAGTCTTTGAATCTTATAGTTTGGCTGAAACCTCTGAAATTTGGAGGGCCAGGGGAAATAATCTTCTGAAAGGGGACTGTCTCTAAAAACTTGGCTTTAAGAAATACAGTGTGTAATTGAGCAGCAAATTATTTCCAGGTATTGCCATTCATGTTTTAACTTTCCTCTCCCTCTCCACCCTGTAGTTCATGACAAAAAATCCCAACAAGCGACTTGGCTGTGTGGCGTCACAAAATGGGGAAGATGCAATTAAGCAGCATCCATTTTTCAAGGAAATTGACTGGGTTCTTCTAGAACAAAGGAAAATCAAGCCACCCTTCAAACCTCGGATTGTAAGTAGCAGTTTGTATAACATTCAGAGCAAACTTGGTTTGGCAATTCTACTTGTTGGCTTTTCTGAGAAATGAGATTACCGGATGCAGTATTTTGAGGGCTGAAATAGTAACACAAAAATGGCACTCAGAAGATTTCTTTGTCATTGTTTCTGTGAAGGTAAGTGTCAGGAATAAATGTAATGCACAGAAAAATGTTCATGTTCATCCACATAAGCCATGAGAGAGTTCAAGGCACTGTTTTAATTATATTCTGTGTTCTCAAAGATGCCATAGCCAGAAGAGATGATTTCAGTTCATATATGCTGGCTATACTTCCTGTGTGAACTCTTTACTCTTTGCATTGCTGATGGCCACTGGATTTTGTAGTAAAACACAGACAAGAATTTATAAGGAATAATCTTTTAAGTGAAAAAACTTGAAAAAACAGCTTCTTGGGGGAAAGAAGCACACATTATGATTAGATAAATTGATATACTAACACTTTCCTGGATAATAACCAAGTATTTCTATTTTAAAGTAACAAAAATCTGTTAAGAACAGCTCCGCCTGCAGAAATTACAAAAGCCGTGCAAAAATATTTTATTCTGGTTTTTCTCTGGATGAAAATACTTACAGATAACCAAGTGTCACAGAATGCATGCGGTTAATTTTGTGCTTACACACTGCAAGAGGCTAACTTTGTGATAAATCCTCTGAGACTGATTTGCATCTTTAGATTTCACACATTCCTAATTACAGTGTTTGATTTGCCTGTGAATATGGTCAAGGTCCTTGTTTGTTTCTTTCTTTAGATAGTTTACAAAGGTATTAAAAAACCCAAAAAGCAAAACAGATGAGCAAAATAAAAACCTTAGGTCTCAACTCTGAATCCTCAATTAAAATCAGTGGTGAAGAAGTCCCCTCTGTTTTTGAAGAATTGCTGTAGGAACATGTATTACATGACATGCAATGCCTTTACTTTGAGTTCAGTGAGATGAGTTTCCCCAAGTTCTGCGTGTAGATGATGAAAGGGGGGCTGACTGTCCAGAACAGGAGCCTGAGGCAGCTCCTCTTAGCCCACTCTTGGGAAAATCTCTCTCTCTCTCTCTCTCTCTCTCTGCAGCTGTGCAGAAAAAGCCCAAAGGGATTGACAGCTGTGAGTGAAAGCCCTTATGAACGCCTTTCTAGGAGTAATAGAAAGATACTGTTATCACATGAGAAAGGTTTTCTTAAATTGTTGGAGAATGGAAACCTTACAATGCCGTGTGTGCGGGCAGAGGGAGGCCTGAGCCAGCCCCGCTCCTGGCAGTGTGCAGCCAGTCCCTTTCCTGCTGCCCAGCTCTGCTCAAGAGGTGTGGCAGGGTTGCTGCTGCTGCCTGAGCTGATGCACAGGTCTCTGCCTGAGATGCACAGGTCTCTGCGCTGCTGCAGGAAGTGTAAACCACAATTCACTCCTTTAGTTCCTATCTGAAGCCTATTCCGTACTGCAGCTAACTGTTCTCCAGCCAGGTTCCAGAGCTCTCAGCTGCATTTGGACCAAGTCTGCGTTCAGCTGAGTCGCATTTGTGTAGGTCTTTTCTTGTTTTCACAAGAATTTGGCCTTTCATCTCTCCGTAATTTTTGTTGTTTTGCTCAGTATTCATCAGAGTTTTGTTTTTAAATCACGATGAACTATTGCAGAATTATTTTCACTTTGTGCCTGCATCTAATTTCCAGTTTCCTTTCATCTGGTCTGTTTATTGGCTGTTTTCCTTTCATGATCAAGATGCACAGTCCCTTTAACAATAGGTGTTTTTATGAGGCCTTTATTATTTTTGTCACTACTCCCACTGTGGCAGTCCTTAAAAGTCAGGAGGCATTTCATATATCAGGTATTTTTATTCACTCCTGATATAAATGCCTTCTGCATTCTCGTTGAGGTTTCTTTCTCTTTCTGGTAATTAATTATTTCACTGCTGTTACATTATAAAGCCAATCCTATTTCATTAATTCCTGTTGTTTTGCTCCTGTTCCTCTTTTCTGCTTTCTTCAATGGTATTTTAGTTGAATCATTCCATTTCAGTAGTGATTGCAGATTATTTCAGAGTAATCTGAAATTTGTATAATTTTAGGACAGCTCTTTGCTCCTTAATAATTGTTAGGGTGATTTTATACATCTTTATTTACACTTCTGGTCATTTTTCTTCAGGCTACTTCTCTAATGTTGGATTTTCATGCTACTCCTTTCTATATTATATCTACCAACTTTCTTGATTCTACCAGATTGGATTCCTGCAGTCTAGTAGTTCCATATGCTTGGATTTTTTTCTGAACTCTTTTTTTTTTTTTAGTGGTGAATTCAGATAATATGTACTCTATGTTAAGGCATCTCTTATTATTTTCATGTTCTCAGTCTGCTCTCTCTAAGGTATCTTCCCCAGTGACTGGGTCCTATCAGCTTTTACTGATACCTTTGAGCATACCTTATATATTTATGATCCATCAGCTATTTTGTGCCAAGTGTATAAAAATTTACAGTTGCTTGGATTTTATTGTTGTATAGCAATCTTTGAGCAAGATCATACTTCAAATTTTTATTTATCCTCTTAAAACTGAATGATGTACTACTTGGAAAGTAAAATGCGATATACATCTAGGCTGGAGAGAAAGATCACACAAATTAAATATAATTATTAATTATATGAAATGGCAAAAAAATTTGGGGCAGTAAATTTCAAGTGCTATAAAGATAATTTTGTATACTTGCCAAGCTAGACCAGATTGCACTCACTTTGAAAAATTGTGAGAAGAGGGAAGAAGGTGAACACTAATGAAATAAGATCTACTTTAAAATCTACATAGAGAGTTCTTCTCTAAGTTCAGTTGTGGGTGTAGCATTGAGATTCATTGATTCATTCACTGATTCAGATTAACAAACTTAACTGTTCCACACCTGTGGAATAACTATGTAAAAACATAACTAATGCCTGTGTTTGGAATGTTTTATGTTTTTTAACATCTTTTAGTATTAATAAAGGGCTCTGTTGATTATTTAAAAGTGACTTGTAATGTTAAGAGAGGATTAAAAAAACTATTTTAACTTGTGTTGAGGAGGGCCTAGTTCTGTGAAAAGACCAATGAAAAGAGAGGCCAGATTATTTGTCAGAAAATAGACATTCTTGCATGTGATATGTGAGTGTACATATGTGTTGAGAAAAAAGCGTACAATGCATAGATAGTTGTCTGTGCATTTAAATTGAGTTTTGCATGCACACACAAAATTCTGCTCATGCAAGAATGCATAGATTTACACAGGTAGCCCTCTATTTTCTGACCAACCAGTAAGATGACTAAGGGGGGAATATTTGTGTTTATATCATAAACACTTTCAAAATAAAACAATACAGAAGATATGTTCCAATGAGCTCCAGGCAATGTAAAGTGATGACACTAAACCAGTAAAGTCATTAGGGAAAATGGTCAAACACTGAGGTCCCATCAGACAATGGAATAATCTGCCAAGGGAGGTCATGGAGGTGGTATTGTGGAAAAAGCCTTGCTTCTATTCTGCCTCACTCTCCTCAGAACACACAAGTTCCTTGATCAGCACAGCTGGCTTGCTTTTCTGTTACCTACCATCCTTTCTCTGCCATAATAAATTCTCTGAGGAAAAATTACATGGTACTGTCAGGCCTGTGCTTCTCCATGGTTCAGGTACATCACTTCAGCTCTGCCAGACTTAAGTCTGAATTTTTCAACTGGACTTGGAAAAAAACTGTATGGCTATTTATTAGCCAGACTTTTAAAGGTTTTTGTTTTGGTTTTTTTTAAATCTCATTCGCACAGTGGATGGATGTAATTGTGTTCCTTATTATATAAGAAATATACCATTAATGTCTTTCTAGTTTGTACATTCTTTGATTATTGTAATGATGCTTTAGATGTTGAAATTTCTTCCCATGTCTATCATTAGAGTAAAAATTAGCAAAAGGATTTTGAAAAGCTGACTATATTTTTTTGAAGGCTTGCAAGAGTGCCCTTAACAGAGGACTCATACAAATAGCTGAGGTTTAGTTTGTCAAACAGTGGCAGAAGTGCCACCCTACGCTTTACCAGCAGATTCAGTGGCTCTGAAACCTGCTGTGGAGGGTGTTTGCTTCTGCAGTTAATGACTTGGAATATAAAGGGGTTAAAATGCACTGGGGCTCAGTCCTGTGATGCATGGTATCTGCCAACTCTTCCTCTCATAAATCTAGGATCATGAGGCATATATATATATATATATATATACACATGCATACTGTGGTTTACTGTACTGAGAGTTTGTTCCATGTAGAGCTAATCTAAATGTTAAGCTAGTGTAGAAAAAAAAATCATAGCTCTGGAACATGTACATTAGAAATCAAGCAAACTTTTGAGCAGCTAGACTGAAGATACTGGTTACATCTAAGCGCCACTGACCTTGCAGTGTCTTTTGAAGATCATTTTTACTGTTCTTAAAACCTAATTCTTAGAGCTTCACAGTCTGTTTTGAACATTTCTGACTAATACTATTCATCCCTGAATGCAGTTGTGAATATGTAATTGCATATGCCATCAGTACCATTTTAGTGCAGACACGTATCTTTTCTCCAGAGCAACTGTTGTGAGATAGAAAACGCTTTAAGGCATTTAATTCCTCTATTGAGATATTTTTTGGATGTATTCTTCCTGGAATTTTATTCCTTTTGGAGTATGAAAATTCCATGATCAGTAGCCATAAGCCCAGGCTATGGTTTGCAACGTAATTTATTGGTCAAGAACCACAAAGACCTTGACAGCATTCAGTGATTCTTTGCTCCCATCTTTCTTTGTTTCCATGGCTGTATTCCTGGCTCGGTTGAGTTGGTTATTTCCGTTTTCAAACTGCATTTGCCATCTTAAAAATTAAAACAATGGTGCAGTAGATCAATTTCTTACCTAAGTTATTGATGTGCTGGTGTGATAGATCCTGCTTCGTGGCATGATGGGATGATTCTGTCTATCCATACCAAATACAAATTGTGCATTAAAAACAGTAGTTGAAACAGATTACTGCTTCGGCTTTAATGTGTATTCATTAATTTTATATTGTTAGAGTTGCCTGCAAGAAATTCTTTGTGTCATTACTGAGAGTACAGCTGGCCAGCTGTAGGTTTTCCAGAGTAAACCTGTGGCCTGCTGACATGTCAGCAAAATCAGCCAGTGAAGCCCAGAAACAAGTGCACAAATGGCAAAAAAGATGTGTAGTGTCACAGTCCCTCTTGTTAGGGATGCAGGAAAATCACTGCCCAAAATCTGTTACTCGCTTGGTTGAAGTCAGCATCATATGAGCATCAATTTAACAGAATCATAGAATAGTGTGGGTTGGAAAGGACCTTTAAAGGTCATTTAGTCCAAGCCCTCTGCAGTGAGCCTAATCAACCATACCAGGTTGCTCAGAGCCATGTCCAGGCTGTCCTTGAATGTTTCCAAGAATGGGGCATCTCTCACCAATCTGATCAACCTGTTCAATGTTTCACTGTCCTCATTGTAAGCAATTTCTTTCCTATATCTAGTTTAAATCTACCCTCTTTCAGTTTAAAACCATTACCCCCTGTCGTAGGGCAACAGGCCCTACTAAAAAGTTTGTACTCTTCTTTCTTTTAAGCCCCTTTTTAGTGATGAAAGTCCACAATACAGGGTCTCCCCAGAGTCTTTTCTTCTCCAGGCTTAATAGGCCAAATTCTCTTTGCCCTTCCTCATAGAAGATGTGCTCCAGCCCTCTGAGGGCTTTCTTTTTGATTTTTGTAGAATTAGACCAGCAGGATAAACTCACTCTCATATTTCTTGGTCACAGTGGCTCCATGTGCTGCAAGTAGCTGTGAGACAGAGGAAGCTCTTGGGCACTGTGCAGCAAGGACAGTCTCCCTACAGGCACTTTCCTGTCCTTTCAGGCTGAGTTTTCACTGTCAACCCTTGCAAATGTGCATGTGGACAGACAGACTTGCCTCTTTCATCTACCCTGTTGTTGATGTCAGGGTTGGGAAAATCTGAGACACTGTCTAAGATGTCCTCAACATGAAAAAGCTGAAGAACTCTCACTGAGAGGGTAATTCAAAGCCTGGTAAAACAGATGTTGACCATATGTATTTCTGTACCTAGCAATTAAGCCAAAGTTTCATCACTAATGGCTTTATCAGTGCCTGTGGCAATCCATTCATAGTGTGGCTTTATGGAGATGAAGTTAACAAAATAATCATATTACAATGATTTACTGTCAACATGCAGCTTTCACAAAACAATGCATTATTTTAATTTTTTCAATGCATTCATAATTTTTTGGTTTTCCATTCTAAAAGCTCACTTTCCTCAAGAGCATTAGAGACAAAATTAATGGGATAGTCTATTGCAGAATTGATTCTTGCACTATGGAGCAACAGCTGCTGCTGGCCTGTTCCTCTAATATTACTTCCTTCATTTTGCAGCTTCTTCAATTTCTATTGTTACATCACTGAGAATATTTTCTGAATACTTGTATGTTCCTTCTTCAGTTCTGACTTTTTAGGGTAGAGAGTTGGTCTAGCAGCTAAAACCGGAGACCCAAGATATATATAAGTTCCTCCTCCAGATTTTCTAGAAACTCATGATGCATCAGGCTGCATCACCTAATCTTTCCTTACTTCAGTTTCTCCTCTATGGTAATCACAGGCAAAGTTAAGGGCCAGTGAAAAAATATGACTGAAAAATGTCAAAAAGCAAGTGCTAAAGATCAGCCTGCTTTTAAATTGAATGCTTAGGACTTCCCTTGGAAGAGTGTTCTTATGCTATACCAGACCTCAGTGTTAGCAGATCTCCTCTCAGCCTCAAATTACACCTTTCTCAGCTCTGGTAACTCTAAGATAATGATAAACCATTATCCAAGTCCCTCCCCCCTTAGTTATCACTATCTGAGCCACATTGTCTGTATGCAGTTTCCTCTGTGAACCTGAACTCCCTTGTTAAGTCTTGACTTAAGGATGCCAGCAATGTGTCCTCTTTCAGTTTTGCACTGCAGCAAAGGTTTGAAATAAAGTCATTCCCAAATATGAAATTCTAGTCGTAGCCAATGATCGTGGGTTACAACTGGAGTCACTGAGCACCGTGAATTTTCTTTTCCCCCTCCCCTAAATGAGTGAAAAACTGGCAAAATTTTGTAAATCCTTTGCCTATGGCTGAATGAGAAGCTGGATGCCCATAGTGTTTGGAAGCTGGGTGATGAGTAGCAAATACAAACCAGCACCTCTGGAGAGTCAGCTGGGCTGTTTGCACAGGCAAACAGGCAGAGGCCATGCCTGCCCTGTGGCTAGGTGCTGCACTGAATGGCTCCCAAAAAATGTCTTCAATTAGAGAGATGTGTGTTCAAATTGCTGCAGCAACCATCTGCTTACTGTGAAATATGGCTGGAATCCTTAAAGAGGGACCACATTTCTGGAGAAAACTTTCCAGTATGTTAGCCTGAAACATAAGTTCTGTAATTGCAGATTCATTTTCGTACATGAGTGATAACAGGCAAAGATTTTTTTTACTTTTTAATGAGGGATTTTTAACCTAGTGTTGGGAAGTCATGATACTGTTTTGGTGGGGGTTCTTTGGCACACCTCTACTTTTTTGTGACAATAGATTGTATCATCCATGCAGAATTATGACTTTGCCTTTACGCTGTGGGGAAGAAATCCTGTAAAATGCAGTATCATTCAATAGCACCAGAAGGAACATAGGAAATTACAGGCCAAGTAAATTTCTTTTTGTATAAATGTTCTCTCTTTTCAAGTTTGCTTCAGTGTGAATGTCCCTCTTTAAGGTAAGGCCTTCAATATGGGGAAAATGTCAAGGTAGGTCCACTTATAGGCCTAATAACCTTGAGGTGTCCCTTCAGTTTCATAATATATTTCCATTCAGTCATCAGTGCATGGCAATGAGCATTTAGCAGATGGGCACGCAAGGGGCTATACTGCATGCCTTTGCATGAAGTGTTACTGCTTAGAAAAACACTGGGGAGTGATCTTGAGACCTCAGACCCTCATGTACCATTATTACACATTGAACATGATGTATTTCCCACTTGCTGCAGACATTTCAGGCATAGGAGAACAGTGGGCTTTCTTCTGAGAGTGACACTGCGTTGATTAATGTTGATATATGAAAAAAAAAAGGTTTAGAAATGGGGTAGACTGTAAAAATGGTTAACATACACCCTTTAAAAACACTAAAGAAAAATGGATGTGGACTTTTGAGACAGACATTTTATTACTGACAGTCATACTGCTGGAACTCCTACACTTTTTCTGCATGCTGCCCCTGTTAGAATATAGAATTTGGGATGGTTCCTACAAGCTACACTTTTCTGCTACTGGGTTTGAGTGTTAGCCAGGTGGCTGCTCATTGAGGAGCACTGGTTGTTTTCAGGCAGTGAAGTTCAAGATCTCAGCTGAGCTTGCTGTAGGCAGCTGTGAACAACCAATAGTCCCATTCTAATGCCTGCATTAGCTCGGACCAATGGGTCCAGTGGCTAGCCAACACAGAGAAGTCTGGAACGCTCCTGCCTCTTCCCTCAACAAAGTAAAAGACCTTGGTTTTCAAAGCTTCAGCTAGCTTGGCACTTTGTGCAACCTCTAAGTTTCCCAAGATGTAAGTATATAGCTTTTGAGGAGCCTATGTGCAGCTTAGAGAAATCAGAAGTGAGCTGGTATTTTTAAGGGATTGCAGTGTTGGTTTGTTTGGTTTTTTTGAATATGCAAGGTTTTGTTTTCCCAGAATTTCTCATTCAGTTAGTCTGATTTTGGGGGTTTTTTTTATTATCATCAGCGTCAATGCCTCCAGCAGCTGTTTACAGATGCGATTACCATAACACTAGAGTTACAGAAGCTTGAAAGCTACTTCCCAGCACTGCAGGTTCCCAAATATTTATAAGTTAAACAACTTTTAGTATGCTTATTTTGATTCTGTACTGGGGATCCATCAGTATTTGTTTGGTTTTCTTAAGTCCTGGTATTAGAGCACTAAAATATTTTCATAGCGGATAATTAAGTCCATATAACCATTTGTTAAGTGTACATTGTTAAGTGGTGCCCTTTGGGATAGAGTGAAAAGCAACCAGAGTGTACCTGCTTTCCTTTTGGGCTTCCCCAGAAAAACATAAATTCTGTTTCACTTTCTGACTTTAACCTCCAGTGCAATTTTCATAAAATTATCTAAACCATTAAGCAAAATAATTTTATTATGTTCACCTGCATTCTTACATACATTCTCAAGAATTCACACAGAAATATTTTATTTTTATATTAATGTAGATAATATATCATATTCCTAGGTTGGGCCTGTTTCTGATGTCAGTAACAGCCAGTGGAAAAACACCAGGTGATTAAGAAGCAATAGCATCTGACTCTTTATCAGAAGGTGGAATTTATCAAAAAAAAGTCAAGACTCAGTGAAAGCTGGCCTTTTCTGAGTAGTCCCATCCCAGCTGGAATCCAGTAAACACTGAGTATAAAAAGAGCTTTGGGTTTATTTCTCATGCAGAACTTTCTG
Source organism: Dicaeum eximium (assembly GCA_013396995.1). Taxonomy (NCBI): domain Eukaryota; kingdom Metazoa; phylum Chordata; class Aves; order Passeriformes; family Dicaeidae; genus Dicaeum; species Dicaeum eximium. Next base: position 229,430 of record VWZP01001401.1, on the reverse strand, counting down.
TACTAGCAGTGCACTATGCTAATGCAAGCATTAGGTCTTACTGGGGTGTTCACCTAAAATGGGCAGCAAAAATTTGTCAGTGTGTGTGTTCACACCTCAGCATACTAGTGCAAAACTTAATTCCTTTGACATATGCACTACTAGGCAGATGGAGGACTGAAGCAGCTGATGTGTAGCTACTTATCTACAGTAGCAGGACAGGGAAGAACTTTTAAATGGTAAGGAATCCTAGCACTCCATTAGCTGCTGCTTTCCTCTTGTTATGCTGCTGTGCTGGTGTAAGGGATTTTGTTACTGTGGAGGCACAGACCTTGTACTGGTCCTCTCAACAGCATGCTCCAGAAGTCACATGCTTAAATCCTGCAGGATGAGAGGAACACTCAGTCTAAACATTTGCAAAAAAGCCTTAAGCACAGATCTTGTTCCTTGCGTGCCAAATTCACATTTGTGAAGGACCTGCAGAACAACAGTTCTCTTGGCTTAATTCTGGAGTATGAAAAAGAAGGATTTGGAGACCATGACTGCCCATGACTCTTTGGAAGACCGTGCTTATATTTGACAGGAACGAGAAGAAAGGGAGACTGAGTTTGTGCCATCATGTCTGCATTAACAGCTCAAATTCCCAGCAAGATGGGATTCCCACTGCAAAAAGCCACATAAGTGAAAGAGAGTCAGGAGATTGTAGACAATGATAGAGACATCACAGCCCACCTATAGGAGAACAAAAATAGGATGAAAACTAGATGAATGATGAAGAGAAAATTACTCAAGCTCAAAGCAAATCAGTAGCAAAACTAAGAATTAAAGTCATGTCACTACAAAAAAAAAGGAAGCATCCTCAGCTGCTTTCTAGTCACATATGTCTTCATTTTGCTCTGTCTTTGTAAAGGCTTAAAAATAATCATTGAGGTTAAAAATATAATCTCTAACAATTCAGTAATTTTAGCAATAAACTATCATTGTGTAGCTTTCTCCATTTGTCTTAGGTAAGACCTGCTATACCATTTTGCTATATGAAGGCCTGTCACATGCATAATCCATGTCAAACTAATTAGCTAGAGTATCAAAGAGCATAGGTTTCCAGAAATGTAGGTATTCTTGACAAAAACTGTGTAGCATTCCTACTCTGTGGCCTGTAATGCAAACTATTTTAGTGTGTAACTGAACCTTGGAATTTTGCTCCCACTAAATGTGTTTTCACACTTTTCAAGCTGTGATGTTTTTTGCATCCAGCCTCCCAATGCACATGTCAATGCTCCTTGATAGAGGAGGGCTCAGAATCACCAGATACTACTATATAATTTCATGGCATCATCAGGAAGGCTTCCATAATGTGGTACTTTTCTATAAAGAAATGGGTAGGTGACTGTAAGCAAAATAAAACATTGGAAAGTCAGTATTTATTCAGGATACATAGAGTGTCTTGAAATATTCCATTACATCATTCCTCGATTTACTAACATCACAGTCTCTTTAATTTATTCCTTGTCTTTGTGATTGCTCAAAGAATGGAAAGTAAAGTAAATCTATTGATCTTTGACAGAATATATCTGGTCAAATGCCTCAGTGCACAGTTAATCTATATTTAGATAACTTTTTCAGTGATTTTGTGGATGTCTCCTGGAAGCCACTGAAATTCTAGGAATATGTGCCCTAGACTTACCAACCTGCCTCACTTTTTCTTCTGCTTTGCAAGTCAGCTCGTTGTCTGGATAGTCCTTTGTGCCGAAGTGCTGGGGATTAGGAAGACCAAAAAGCTTCTGAAGTATTTGAGGACTCACCAGCAGACGGTTCAGCACATTGTCACAGATGCACCAGCCCTGATTCCTGTCACTGTGCTGTAACAGTAGAAATGCAGTTTCAGGAGAACACAACTGAAAATGGGCTAATCATGGATGTGTGCCAGGATGTAAGAGGGGAGGTGACATGGCTGATCATGACCTTAGAGCAGCTGAGGATATCAATGGAAGCTTGCCAGTATAATGTGAATTAAAGACACACATATAAAATCTCCACTGCAGAGTAGATCATAAGGTTTGCAACAGGAATCACATTGTGCCGGTGAAGGGTATTTTCATATCATAGTTCCATTACTTTCTCTTCTTGTCTTTCCTCCCCTTCCCAAGAAGAAATATAAAATTATTTCTCATGAGGTTAAATCTCCCAAAGAAGCCTACCTTAAGGGGAAGATGTAGTGTAGGAATTCAGAAGTTGGCACTCTTTCCCTGCAATTTTTTTACTTCAAAAAATGCATGTATTCTACCATAGCATAGCTAATGAGCAATAACTCTGTGTCACAATTGAGTCCTAATGGAAGCATGCCCTGAGAAAATGAACATGATGGATTTTGAGAGCAAAGGACTAACCACAGATGGAAAGCTGGTGCTGAGCTCCCCTAAAGCTCCTGTGAAATCTATCTCCATCCAAGTTCTGCGCAGAAATAACTGTTGTGGTTTAGCAATGAGGCTATGAACAAAGGTTTGCTTTATATATAGCATTTTTCTGTATATAACTTTAGTGCTGTGTGCTCAGGGTGACAAGTAAACTCAAGTAGGGCCACAGAGGACAGCAGATTGACAGTGACTGCTGGGAGAGGTTCATTGCCCAGACCACGAACACAGGGTTGGTGGTTGTCAGGGAACCTGCAGAGCTTTGATTTTGTTTGCCTTGCTGTTTGTTTTGTGGTGGTGGTTTTGGGAGGCTCTGGTTTTGAGGAAGTCTGTGAAAAAGTGAAATACAAAGGCTGGCATTCTGGCCATGAAGTCATTAAATGTTTATGCCCCTAATTGTTTAGGTCATTCCTCCTTCCTAGCTGACCCATTTCGCATTCCTAAGAAAGGGAATACCATTTCAATATAAATTTGGTTTCAGTTTAGCGTATCACAGATGATCCCTTTTAAAATGCATCATTTTGTGAATTTGCTTGGTGTTTATTCAATATCTGTGTACTTCCATAACAAATGAAAATATGGACTGCATAGGTTGACATGCTTTTCAAATACTGTTTCACTCTCTATTAACATCTGTATTGAGTGGGGGGCTTTCCCACCACTTTTACTTAATGTGGTGTCCTTTACCTCTAATGAAAGCACAGTCTAGGGGAAGGAAATCTCACCCTCTGCTTGGAAGTAATGAATGTTGGTATACTTATAAAAGCTACTTGGATTCAAAAGCCTTCTTATCATCATAAGCTTCAGTTGAATATATTACAGCTCATGACAAATGTGTTGTCACTCTTCCATGTGTGAATAGAGCAATTAACATGCTGAGAAAATAAAGTTATTTTGATAACATGTATTTTTTATCTCCTGAAATCAGACAAGCTAGGAAATACTTCTAACACTGGTACAGAGTCTCAGCACATGCAAATACTGTGAAGAGGCATCCTGAGGATAAACTTAAAGACAGGCTTGAAGTGTTGTGCTTCTTAGCCCATTTCCTTTAAAATACTCATACTGAATTTATTTATAAATAGCATGAGTTATGTGCAAAAGTGAGTGCTCATTATAGTTCATCTCAAATATGTAGGAGCTACTACACCTTTACAAAAAGAGATCCAATCAGTGGTGCAAAATGATCTCTGCCTGTGCTGTGGTTTTTGTTATCACAATAAGGAGAGGTGAATGAGAGGATGGTGACATGTGAGGTTAGCCACATAACCTTGTGCTTCAAACCAATTGGTTTGATGCCTGAGTTTCCCTCAGTTTGTCTTGATAAATATAATCTGAAAACCTTATCAGCAATGAGGTAAATACAAAATGTTTGAGCTCTTATCATCCTGATCGAAGAATTTCTTCTTGATGATACTGTGTCAAACATGGGAATCACTTATTACTTACTGAAGCAAAATTCTGAATAAAATTAAGTAATAGCAATACATATGGGAAAGTGTGACTCTTGCTGCATGTCCCATTCCTGTTGCCCTGTACCTCTGGAGCTGCACACCAAAAGCTGCAGCAGCCTCCTATGGTTATATTTAAACAGCATATTGTGAATCTGTAGGACAAAAAACTAGACTAAACAGATTAAAACACAAAACCCAGTCTCTTGTGGCAGTGTTGTTTCCTAGCCACCACCTCCGTCTGTTTTTTACCTTCTCTGAGCAGCCTTTGAAGCTGCTGGACAATGCCCACAGTTATGGGAGCTTTTGAGCTTTCAATGGACTTGAAAAGGTTTCAGTGATTTTCTGCAAATTAAATGAAAATAAGTAACAGACTAAAGAGAGAGACTTCTTAATGTCTCCAAACTGGAGAATTAACTTAATCTTTATTAGGCAGAAGAGAGTCCCCTGAGCCTCTTGGCCTCATGACACATCTGATGAGTTGTCCAAGCTGACTTTCCTGGTTTGGAACACCCTCTGTCAGGTGCCTTCTTGCAAGGATTTCTGTGGCTTTTCAATATCAAAAGTTCCCATCATTCACATTTGGTTCATGTAATTAATGGAAGGAATGGCAAGTTTTAACTTTCTACCTGTATATTCAGTGATAAGAACATCAACCTTAATTTCTTTTTTCACTTTGAAACTCATATAAAGTCATTTAATAATCACTGACAGACAAGGTTGGTAATCCTCAACACTGGAAAGCTTAATAAGCAGATTTTAGTGGGGTTTTCTTAAGCTTGAGTTTGTAACTGCAGGTAGAAATTGAATGCTTTATTAAAATGGCAGTGAAAACAAAAACAATTTAGGAAACCGCTGTTTAATGTGTGTTTATTAACAGCATCTTTTAATAAATACGTGAAGAAATCTGAGAATAAAAAAGGCATTTTGACTCAAAAAACCCAATAGCTCTTTGTCCAAAATTGTACAGGCCAACTACAAAACCTGATTAAATAGTGTTTTATTAAGATATAGTATTTTATACTTTCTGATGTCTTTATCTCTTTGAATAGAATAAAACGTTATTTTGACTTAAAAATTGTCATCCTTGATGGCCTGCACAAGAGGTAGTCACTATTCCTTCTCAGACCCAGAGATTTTCTGCTGGTGGAGATGGAGCAGCCATCTTTCTGATGAGATTTAGAACTGGAATTATGTCATTTTCGGTCATTGCCAGTGCAGTGTGGAGTTTGGCACCTACTGTCAGAAGCTTTTTGGTAGCTGCTGTGCTCCTGCTCTTGTGTAGCTAAAGACAAGATGCCTGGGTAGTCTAGAGAGAAAAAAAAAAGCAGCATCTGAAACCTAATGGAACTTCTGTGTGTTTCTCAGGACAGCTGTGGTTTTGGTGTTCTTCTTTTCCAGTACTGTCGTTTCCTCAGTCATCTGAAATTGAAAAGTCTTACCTGGAAAAAAGTTTGAAAAGTTTAAAATAATGTGTCCCAGAGTCTTAGGAGCTGCAGGCTAAATAAACAGAATCCCACCCATTTAATTACTGCATTTTAAATTATGCATTTAGCAGCCAATCTAAACATTTTTCCTTTTATCTTCACGATTTTTTAATGTTCAAAGTTGGATAATAGCTGCACTCTGTTTCTTTCATATATTCTCCTTACCTTGCAGATCTTCCCTCTTTTCTCAGCCCCTCTGCTAGGAGACAGGCACAGCCCTTCCTACCTTCATCCTGAGCCCTCATGGTGCAGCTGTGTGCTGGTTCATGCTCTTGGCCTACAGAGGATTCACAGTTCAAGTACATTAAAATAGCAGTAGTAGCAGAAATGTGGCCAGACCCATTTGTCTTAGCAAATGGAGCCTTGCAAAATAGTCATAGCTTCAGGAAGAAAGTGCCTAAGTTGCTAAGGAGGGCTTCTCAATAAATCTTTCTGTTGAAAAGAAGCACTCATGAGCGCTACCTTGGCTTAATCCACTCATTTTGTTCCCTGTGATTTGTTTAATCTCACTTCATCAGCTGGTGAGAGACCTGTTAGCGTAGCCTTGCAATCATAGATTGCTCCTTGCTTGTCCTCTTAATAAATTGATTGATTTACATCTATGCTGCCAAAACCACATGGAATTGTTTGTAAATCAGAGAAAGTAAAAACTTCTCTTTCCTCCTTTGGTCTTGAAGTCATATTTTAAGACATAGTAGGCTTTTAAATCTAAGTAAATACCTTTGGTTGTTGTTTCAGAAATGTTTGGGATTCCCTGCTAGCAGCACAATTATTTTTAATCAATAGAACTTACATACACCAATGTTGGGATCCTTTTTTAGATGTACTCTTCTGTGCTCTTTTTTGTCCAACACCTTCACAAGTCTTAGTGATTCCTGGAATAAGTAGCTGTGGTGAATTAATTGCCCCTGAGAGGCTTTGAGGAATTTACCATTTTACTCTTTTCACTTAATTAAGGAAATAATACTTTTCACAGGTATGTTCAATATGAAAACCTGAAAATAATATATATTCTATTTGTTTTCAGCTACTTGAGAGTTTATTTGCCCTTGATAGCTAGTGGTAAAAGTGTGAGCTAGTGGTAAAAGCTAGTGTGAGCTAGTGGTAAAAATTATATTTCTTTTGCATATAACTGCAGTTCTGAATTTGAATTCTACTTCTTGCAAATACTCACTTACCTTCTTCTGCTTTAGCGAGTATTCCTGTAGCAAATTAATTGTGAGAGTGTGTGAAAATACCACAGTAGGACATGGAGACCAAGAAGAATATAGACACAGTTGCAATGTAATGCTTTTAAAAATTAAGATGGAATTTCATTCTTATTTTGCAGGTTTTGCCCAAATTACCTGGGAAAAAAACCTCATAGAGTCCAAAGCCATGTCCCTCATGCCTCTTATGCAATTCAGAGTTACATGAGTCACATACATTTCATGTCTGGTCTTTATGTATGAAGTAAATATTTCAAATATAAACAATTAAAATACATATATATATATGTTTGTTAAGTCCATATCCCTTTCCTTTTAATGGAATTGTGTAGATAGAGGTTGTGGATTTTTGTTTGTCTGCACTTAGAAAGTATTTGGTCTACAAGTGACAGTCTCTTGCATTTACACAGACCTTTCTTTCCCTACATCTATAAAGTTCTTACAAACAGTGTAGGTGAAGGTTGCTGGGACTATTTTACAACTGGGAGAAGGAAAAGTGTTTAGTGTCTCAGTAGAGCTGATGAATAAAATACATTTTATTGATATATAGATACATAGATATGTTATAGAAAAGTTTGCCTACATTAGAAGGTAATATATATCCCATTTAGAATATATTAATGTACTTTGTGATGTGTGACTTCGCCATTTTATCATTTTGTTTTGCAAGTCAAATAGCTGTTCCATTTCCAGTATCATTTAATCTCAGCCATGGGCAGGAGGAACACAAAGCTCATTTTCAATGTGTCAGTGTGCCTCCATTAAGGACCACCCAGGTAATTACTAGTTTCCATGACACAAAGAGATAGCATAAAGAAAAATGTTTGTTCCAATTCCCTGAACCTGTACATGCCTGAAATGTGCTGCTAACATGGGAAATGTGAACACTGCAGGTTCAAAGGAATGACCATGGAGAACATTTTCCACTGTAGCCTAGAGTGTTTTTTTCAAGTAGGCGATCACAGATAGTCACTGTCGCGAGGACAGCAAATCAGCCTCCCCAAGACTGTGTCCCTCAATACCTCTTGAAGCAGAACATGCACTGCTGCACTTTGCTGGCCCAACTTTGCTGAAGGAGTGAGGTACTTTAGGCTTGAGTGGGAAAATCCTGATGCCATTGAAATGAAGAAGAGTTCTGAGGTGGATTTCTCTGGAGACAGGATTTCACATTTTGCACGGTGTTCTCAATTACATATGGCTGCATCAGGAAATCTGATTGCCAGTGTTGAGCTCAAGGGTTTTGGATTGAGAGCTGTTGGAAGCTTTACCTCAGATTTTTAAACATGAGTGTAGCCTATATCACTTGTAGTGATATAAAGAAATGTTTAACTTAGATTTGAAACACTGGGCTGTGTTTGGGGGAAATCAATAAAATCAGTTCACTCTGTGACTCTGAAATGGGATATGATTATGTTCAAATCCAAGAGGAAACAGCTGTACCACCTACTGTGCCAAAGCCTTTTTAAAACTAGTCCTAATCTCAGCTTCCTGCTTTGTCATCATACTGCTATTCCTTCACCTGTCAGAGACCGTGAGTCTCTGGGACCTCATTTATAGTCCTGCTTCTGTGGCCTCTCCTAAACTCATTTATACTTCTTGCTCCTGTAGCTTCTCTCATATGTCTGTTATTATTTGTGTGAAGTAGCTCCTCTTTTATTTCAACCATTCCAGAAAATTCAGCCTTTCAGGGGGGGTGGGAGAGGAGGGAGAGCACCTTTTATTTTACTGTGCTGTTTTACCATTCACCTTATTTATATTTTTCTCCTCAGAAAACCAAAAGGGATGTAAATAACTTTGATCAAGACTTTACACGAGAAGAACCAGTATTAACACTAGTGGATGAGACAATTATAAAACAAATCAATCAAGAAGAATTTAAAGGGTTTTCTTATTTTGGAGAAGAGCTACTGCCATAGACAACATTAGGCTGACAGATGAATGATGCTACAAGTGATTCTGAAGAGATCATCAAATTACTGAGACTCAGTACATCAAGAACTACTTCTTTTATCCTGAGCCCATATCCCAAGTTAAAATATATATTTATTGTTTTTTCCTTTAATCTTCTGACCTGAAAGCACTCTTAATTTCTGTCTCACAAAGCAATGCAAAAAAATTTTGTATCAAAAATTGTGGATGTAACACACTGCCATATATTAGCAACTTTTCTTTTATTCCTAAGAATAGGAATTCCCAGAGGACAAAATTGCATCTTTTCCATAGGAAATGAAGCTATGCTATTGAAAGCAATTTAGCAGACCATGTTCTGTAATCATCATATATAATTAAAATAAGAATGTGAGAACTATTTCTTCTGCAGTGGTGATTATGGTGAGATCTGTACCTAAATGCCCTTTGGAAAGCAAAGTCTGCCTTCATGGAGGTGTAATCCTCAATTATTAATTTATTGTGGAGAGGTACAAACTATGAAGTTGTCCAGAAAAAGAAGCACATCAATTAAGGCTTTCAGTGAACTTCCTCATACAATATACAGGAAGCTCTTAGGAGTAAGAGACAAAAAGAAAACTGAAATTTTATTTAAAGCAACAGATTAAAAAATACAGATGCTACATGGATAGATATTAAAGGGCTAAAGAATAAAAAGCCTACAGTATTTTAACTCACCTATATATAGCCATTTTACTGTTTTTCAGACAATTTGGTGTACTATCCATGTTACCAAATTTAATATCCTTTTAAATGAACCATTAATGTGATGGCAAGCTTGCAAATGTTTACAGTTAATTTTACATTAAAAATTAATTGTAAACATTATAAATTTGCCTTTTCCATAGTAGCTAAGTTGGTAAATAATTTCTTATTTATATTTATTTTCTCAGCAGTGTGTTACTTTTGCACACTTTTACAAAACCATAATACTACTGTGTTTGTTGGGTTTTATGTTTAAAATCTAAAGAGAAATCTGCTTTTAGAAAACACAAAATAAGGCTACACATGCATTATGTGGACATGTGTTAAAAAACTGAAGATCAAACATTCAGAAACTGACATTATTAAAAGCTGTAAATTGATTTTTTTTTTGTGTATTAATTGAAATGGTAACTCATGTGGACAATATTACTAATGTGAAGTTACCTCCTGTAGATACGCAAACAGTGTTATGTACTTATAATTCCAGGAGTACCCTGTGATTTGGTTTTGGTTTTGATTTTTTTTAAAGTATTTTTTCTTTTTTTCTTTTTTTTTTTTTTTTTTTTTTTTTTTTATTTTTCTGTTTGGTTTTTTTTTTTTTTTTTTTTTTTTTTTTTTTTTTTTGTGTACATGTATCGCTGAGGTCATTTTATTATATATTTTACTGGACTGAGTGAGCGGTCATTGGAATCCATTTTAGTTGTTGCACATGGATTTCCAGCTGCACAAAAATATATATACTTGTGATTGGCAAAGTGGCACTAAAGAAGCTTTTTTGCCTTTTGTACAGGTGAGATTTTGTATATAGTGTTTGCTGCAAGGCCTGTGGAATTCATTGAATATAGAGGTATCAACTGCTGCATGTTCAGGCATACTATTAAAATGTTAGTCTATGAAAGAATAATTATAATAATGTCCATGTGCAATACTCTTGTATGTGTATTGGTTCAAGTTACTGTCAGAAAGATGAGGTTTTTGTTATAAAAGACGTAGACATATATTAAGCTATACTAAATCTCTTGTATAGTTCTCTTCAACTCTATTATGACATGATAGAGCTCAGAAAGAGAAAGGAATGTTACAAATGGTGGTGGACAAAGTGTGAATCATTGGCTTTAAGAGATAATCTCGGTCTCAAGCAGATGAGTTAGTTCGTGTCAGTTTTGCGTCTGGCTGCTCATAGCCTGTTACTGATGACACCATTCAGTTCCATTTTGTTTTGTTTTTAAAACTCAGGTGTAATTATTATATATATTCTTATGATTATTTCAAAATATTAAATATTATGATATATCAATTAATGTGTTGTCTGGCCTACAAGTGTAATAAGGATCAAGCCTTTAGTTTAATTTAATTTATCTTCAGTAGTCTTTTGTACTGGGAAAAGACTAGCTTCTGGAGCTGAGTACCAGCACAGAAACATCTTAATGATTGCATCATCTCAATGTTTAAATCTCTTTCTCTCTCAGAAATATATTGTAGAGCTGCCCATCAATTTGTGTCTCGCCACTGGCTCTGTTTATTTCTCATCACGGTTAGCTTTTGACATCCAGGCCAGAACTGATCACAGCGCCAAGGCGTTCTTTCCCAGGGGTGAGTAGACTGCTGGGAAGGCGAGTTATGGGATTGTGCACTGCTGTTTGTCCAACAAGGGGCCTTTACACAGAACTCTGAGCATTTATTTTGAAGGAATAAAAGCATCCCATAATGCTACTGTGCACAAGCTATGTGGTCTGTATTCCCCTTTCTAACGAGAAGATAATTAGCAAATGTTCCTGTGTCAGGGGGCCTCGGCAAGGCCTGCAGTACTGGGTGGGATGCTAAGAGAAAAGTGAAGGAGAGAGAAACTATTGCATGGGCAGATATTTCTTCCATATAAATAGTTAGATCCTCTGCCTTGGGTTTACTTCAAAAGGTCTGTCTGTTACCTTGAACATTTTTTAAAGATAACTCTTACAAAAGGACACTCTGTTACATTTCTGCCTGTACTGTAGAATCTTTTCTGTTCCTTCTTTGTAAAATGAGTGCAAAATGCCAAAAATATTATTAATAATAATAATTATAAAGAATACATTGTGTCTTGGTTTTCCTCCCAAACAGACTTTAAAAATGGAAATACATTTTTCTCCATAGGGTGAAAAATAATTCTCTCCAAAAAGGCTTAAAAATTACCTCTTTTTAAATTATGTGCAGAATAGTTCTGGCTAAATATAAAATGTATTCATTTGGGGGGGTAGGGTTGGTTTGTTTTTTTTTTTTTATTGTGAGGTTTTATTTGTACAGAATTTTTTTCTTATGGATGTAATTTGAATCTCTTGCCACTCATTAGTGTTATTTCATCGTAAACATTATTACTGTGCCAAATGTACTGTATTCAAAAGGATGTGAATGTGTATTGTTTTGGAACCTAATAAATACAATGATGTTAAATCTTATTTTTTCCCCAAAGTTTTCCTGAGTATTTCCTAATGAGGAAGAAAGAAAGATGAAGGATGAATATTTTCCTGTTATGTGTTGTACAAAATTTCGTGAGCTTGTCTTTTAGGAGTGGACATTTTTTTTTTTTGGAAAAGAAGGATTTGCTAACAAGAGCCTCACCTGTGAAGCACCAAACACTCCAAGAAAAACACATGTAACAGTGTGTGATCACTATTTTTCTTGGGTAATACAACATTGACCTCAAAAACACCATGCAGGTGAGTTTACATGTTTTCTCTGCTTACTGGATACATCATGTTCACTGAGTTCTGACTGATCACAGCATTCTGCTTAGCTGCATTGTTAAAACTCATTTCAGGAGGGCACTTTGAGTACAAACACATCACACTGCTTTAGTCTCTCAATGGATTGAATAGAGGGATTAATAGTATGCATAAATTTAGTTAAGGGTCGTAGAGCTTACTAAATTATTTATGTAACTTAATATGTCAGTATGACATTGACTGAAATATTTTATTGTTTAATCATATTTCAATTTGCACCTTAAATATTTTCCAGTTCCATGGTCTGAAATTCCTAACTTCAGTAGATCAGCTATCAGCATACTCTGGCAGTAAATCCAGTTAACAATCTCCAGTTAGGTACACTAACTACCTTTAAAAAAAATTTAAATTTTAGTTGTGTTTTCTGTTCAAATTACAGCATTTGCATAAATCTCCACTTTTTTTCTTTGTGCTGAGGCTTCTCAAAGCTGCTGAATGTGTTTGGTGCCTATGAGCATATTCCAGTTCCTGTGTGTTGGCAGCATTAACGTAATCATTGTCACACATTTTATCAGTTAAACAACCATGTAACTTGGATTTTCTGGCTCTGTGTTGCAGCCTTAGAAGCATACAAAAGCTTAAATTCATCTCACAAACCATAAGCATCACTGGTCTCAGATCAGATCAATTCATATCATGTTTTCTTGTAATGCTGTAAAACTGATGTCTATTAAGAACAGTTTTTATCCTTGCTGATGGACTGCAGAATTTGGGAAGACAACAGTCTTTTGGGTTGCAGTCTCATTGGTTGTCCATGCTGCAAATGTGGTACTAAATGTTCAGGAAGAGAGTCTCAGCAGGAAGTATCTGTCTGCTTCTGTGGCCTTCCAGAGATAGGGGCTGTCAGATCATTTTATAATCAAAAAGATTTTTAGCCTCCTGGTAGTCTAGTCAGGTACATGATTAAATCAGTATGAAACTTTCTTTTGATTAATTTTGATAATCAGTTTTGAAGAATCTCAACTTCTGGCATACAAAACATTCTGCGGGAAAGAGCAACAGAGCTCAACTAACAATTATGTTAAAAATTACCTCTATTTGTTTATTCTGACCCAATCATAAGTCCATTTTATGCTGCCTGGGTCTTTATTTGAGAGAGGATAAATCTTTTTTTGCTATTCACCTTTTTTCATGCCTCTCAGAATTTTATAGGTCACTGATACATCCTCCATCAGCCATTTCTCTTTCTGACTAAAAAGTCTTGCCCTGTCTGTCAAAAGGCTTCATAAAGATGCATCTCATATTTTTGGTCATCAATATCAACTTTCAGTGAACCTTTTCTGTTTCTACTGTATCCCTTTTGAAAACAGGGAGTAGAATTACGTGTCACTTTCTGTTGTGGATGCAGTGTGGATTGTTACAATGACTGCTGTGTTCGGTTTTGTTTTCTGTTACATTTTTACATTTTCTTTTCTTTCAACCCAAGTTTGTTCTCAATTATTTCACAGGCTGTCCCAGATTAGAGTCAGTTGTAAATCTAATATGCATGCTTTCTGTCTGATCACCCAGTCATAATCAAAACAGGTTCTGTCCAGGACACAATGAAAATATGTTAAATAGGAATTTAGCAAGTTGCAAAATGCTCCTCGGTGCAGGCTTCCCTTTTAGCAGTAAACTTTCGATGATCACCTTCTCAGTATGGTTTTCCTGCTGTTCTCATACTCCCTATATATAGCTATGTTTAGACTGCCTTTCCCTAGCTTGCTTATATTCTATGTAACAAATATTTTTTCCAAAATCAAGATACAGGACATGCTCTACTCCCCTTCTATCAATAAAGCTCCTACTGTGTTCTAGAGTACACAGTATCCCTTCTTTTGACCTGTTAGCTACATGAAGGGGAGAAAGATAAAGGTTTTCTTAGCACATTGGGAAAGTGCATATATGTGCCAAAATAGTTTCCACTCTGTCTTTTCTTTTACCTCGTGATTGCTGTAGAATCAGGAGATAAGAGCAACAGCTTAAGTTGAAACTCAAATTGCCACTATAAATATTGTGAAATGATTATGCAAGACTGTCCAAAATTTGGAAAAGCATTAAAGAACTTTAGCATTTGTACACAGATGTTTAATCCTTGGAAAAAATCAATTAGGAAAAAAGTCATTGACCTGGAGTCTATTGCTGATCTGGGCTCTGGATTGAGAACTGAATTGAGCATTGCATACACTTGTCATCACCATTCAAAACTACCAGGCTGATCTAGTGTCTTGTGTACTGAAGGAAGCAGCTTGAAGATAATGCTTGTAATCACACCAAGAGTCAGTGCAGGGCTGAAGCTTGTCTGTGCAGATAGACACTCCCATTCCTCCAGACCTCTTAAGACAAAATGTTACCCAGAGGTGCCATGCATCTAGGATCAGTGCCACAGAAAGGAAAGTAAGGAGCAGAAGTCCTGCTTTTGGACTGCACAAGCTGTTAGGTTAACTGGGTCACCTTATGTAGCTGTACTCTTGAAAACCTTTTAGGAATAGGCCAGATACTCCTTGAGTGACAGTAAATGCACCTCTGCTCAGATGTCAGATGGTGACTGTTCCAGAGATGAAGAGAGTGGAACATCAATGTGAAGAAATGTGTCTAAATGTCAGAAATGCACTTTTACTTGCACTTTCCCATGGCAAAAAAAAATGGGTACAGTTGCCTAAGCAAGCCCCTGGTTTTCATTGACACAAGTGGTTTGGAGCTTGAGGCTCCAAAATTGTGCAGAGGGAGAGGTACTATTATGGCCATTTTGCTAATCAGCAAACTGAAATTAGGCATCATGATGGTGATTTGCTTCTTATTATGTTAGTATGAAGTCAGCAGAAGTGCTAGGAGAAGACTATGGGTAAAGCTTATCAGTGCCCTAATTGTGCTGGTGTTTCCAAGCACAAGGTGCTTCCACAGCTGTGCTTTGGTGGATACCTGCTGGTGGTCTCCTGTGGAAGGGCATCACGGCTGCTGGGAGTCAACAGTGGTGCCCACTCAGGTACAGCAGCTGATGAAGGGCTTTAAGCTAACAGAGAGCAGGTTTAGGTCAAATGTTAGGAAGAAATTCTTTACTGTGAGGGTGGTGAGGCACTGGAAGAGCTTGCCTGGAGAAGCTGTGGATGCCCCATCCCTGGAAGTGTTCAAGGCCAGGTTGGATGGGGCCCTAAGCAACCTGGTCTAGTGGAAGGTGTCCCCTGCCCATGGCAGGGGATTTGGAATTAAATTATCTTTGAGGAACCTTCCAACCTAGGCCATTCTATTATTCTGTGCATAAGAGAGATGGAGGGGGGGTTGTTTTACAATAGGATAAGTTTTTTATGGAAATGGTCGTACCTAGGCAAAGTTTGAGAACCTCTGTGTTCTAGGAAAGCTATTTACTCAGAGTCTTGGTACATCAAAAAACATTTTCTGTTGATTTTTGGTTAATGAGCAGTGAGAAGTAGGCAAAGATATCAGGCCCATGGAGGCACATTTTTCTGAATAATGATATGGTTGATTATGGTGAGGAGATTTAGGGTCAAAGAGATTATGCAAATCTCACTTAGGTAAATGTTTATGTTAGGGTGGAGATCACTGTCTTGTTCAGAAGCAAATTTAAGACCTTTAATCTTTGCTTGCTGGAATAATGCGAAGACATTTTTCTTTGATTAAATTATATGCTAACCCCTTGCATGCTAGTGCATTGCAGCTGCACCCTCATTATCCTTCTGTAAAGGACAGGAGCTTCACTTCCTAGGTCTTGAATTCTGCTGGATTGAAGCCTGTTCTTAGTTCTGCCCACTGCTCTACCAAAGCACAGGGTTGTACAAAATCCCTCAAACACCTTCTAGCTGCTGACCTGCACTCCTGGGAACCCCAAGATCCATTCTACTTGAGTTGTCTCGCTGGTAAACTGGTGTTTTCACCACACTTCTCCAGTTTCAAATATAGGGGCAGCTTTTTAAGCAGCTGTCATCGTGCAACTCTATGTCTGGGCACTCTGAAATAGTCTGTGATGTGTGTGCCCATAGAGAGAGCCTGCCAAACTTATTGGTGTGTTCAGCCTACCAAATAGGGGCCAAGAAATGCTGATCCAAAGCCCACACTACAGTGAGTTCCTCTTGTTGGCTGCATTGCCATCTGGCACTATAGACACAAGGTTGCTGTGGCCATACATCCCATTGCACATCACCAGCACTGCCTTGGCCAGGCAGCACCTGCCCAGGTACTGACTTTGGTAGGAGAAGAAATGGAAAACTGTGCAGAACACCAATATTCTGACAAGGTAAATGGCTACAAAATCAGCATTAAACCATCAGTTTTTAACACCACCAGACAGAAATCTCCTTTCTCCAGAAGGAGTCAGCTTACATACAGCATCCTCTCAATACACCCCTGTGTACTATCAGCCTTCTAGGAGGCCTGCACCAAGTGGTGAATGGCCAAGAGGCTCAGCTCAGTGACATTACCCTTTTTCTAATTTGCTTGCCCAGTGATAAAAGCAGCACGCTGCAGGAGCATTTTGCACTGGGTAATATTGCTGCCATTGTGTATTTGGTTGATACACTGAGAGATGATCTCCAGCTGCAACGCTTCAAATGTGAGAGCTTTACTGATGTTTTTGTTCTTGTTAATTTTCCTGCCTGTACTGGAAGAAAAGTCTGGGTGATGAAGAGGAGTGGAGAGTATTAATTTTCATTTACTAAGCTGTCTAGAAATAATTTGAACCACCCACACAGCTGAACAAGTAGATTTCAGAGCCAGGGAGGTTATCAACACCAATAAAATGCAGTTGTCATGTAGTTTAGACACTATGCATGGGCAAAAATCTTCTGGTGTATTACTCATGCAAACTGAAAGTATTTCTATAACCTCTGACCCTGCTTGTAAACAGCAGATTCCAGGAATTCTGCTGGAAACCATACATTACTGAGGCAAAATTGTACTTAGCAATAAACACGCTTCCCTCAGTGAAGGAATCTGGAAGTGGAAGAATGCGAGACCTTGAGACGCGCTGCTGATTGCGGGGAAAGCGCTGGGGCCACCTCCCGCCTAGCAGCTGGGAAAGCGCCGTCCTTGCGGAGCTCCCGGTGGAAATGTGTAAACCAGACAGGGCTGCTGTGTGTGAGCACCTCGTTAACATGCTATCAGGCCAGCACAGGCAGCCCTGCAGTGCCAGGGGTGAGCACACACAGTGCCATCAGAGCTGCCTCTGCCATGGAACGGGAAGTCATCGGAGGAATTCAAATAAAACTGAGTGGGACAACAGGATGGATGTTTTAATGGCAGCAGGAGGATGGAGAAGTGAGTAGGTGAGTATGGGAAAGACAGAAAACACAGTAGCAGTCCAAAATGAATAGTGGCCTTGGACCTGGAGAGGTTTCCAGAGACCAAAGAGACTATTTCTGAAAGGTGATGGGGGAGGAAATGTGAGTTTTGCATAGGAGCTAAATGTAGGAGGGAAAAGAGTGGATGATTGTGCTTCAAGGATGTGAAACACAAGCTACTTTTAGAATAACTAGCCATGGGTCCTCTTACTCAGCAGCACAGCTTCATATTCAGGTATCAACCTGGCAGCTGAGGGAGGGAGTTGGCAATCAGCTGAGAACTCAATTGGCTGCTGATTACATCGCCAGGGGTAAAGAGTGATCTGTTTTAAAGCTCATCTGGGGTGTTCATACACAATTTGACCTATACTGGAGGGACATCTAAATAAAACCCCAATGGCTGTCATGTCCATGAAGAATAGAATACATGGTCTATTCCATGAGGGTTACAACTCTGCCACCATCTCCTTTCCAAAAGTACATTCATGGGGCTCAGCTTTTTCAAGAGAAGGGCATCCAGTACAATGTTTTTGAAACACTGAAGAAAAACCAAGTTTCATAGCCTGTGTGATAAAAATGTAGGGCAGATAGCACAGTAGGGTTTTCTCCAAAAAAAAACAAGTGGAGGTGGATGGACTGTTCTAGCAGAAAATAGAATTCATCTATTATTAGTGGTGTGTATTGGTGTGATGTCAAAAAAAAGGTAGGGAGATTATCAGGTGAAGACTTACAATGCCAATTTATGGCTGTTAGCCCACTGCCATCATGTTGCTGCCCCAGATGGACACACTGGATTTCTTCAGTGTTGTCCTTCATGGGCATTTAGCTATGCAAGAAAATTTTCATCTTGTCATCTTTTTCATATTTTTATCTATCAAAGGCAATAAAGCAAAACAAGGCAAAAGAACCCAAATATGAGATCTATTTAATAACTAATTCATTTTTGTGTAGATGATTGAAATAAAGGTTAAAGGGAGTATTTTCTATATTTAGAGTATATTTTAATTTATCAACATTCACATTTCTCTCTGAGTGCTCAATTTTTCAGAATAGAAAATTTGCATAATGTTACTGGTAGCTCAAGCTGACAGAAGAGGTATTTGGCAAAATCTTGCTGGGTTTTAGTCCAGAAGGTCTTGGTAGTTGCCCTGTGCTGTGATAGCTGAGCCAGCCTGTCAGCCCATGGTGGCTGAAGGAGGTGAGGTTGTCCATCTCTCCCTGCTCTCCCATCTCTCCCAGCCATGTGATCCCAGATTTGTGGGCACTGTGAGCTGGGATTCAAGTCTGCTAGATATGCAAGGCACTGTACTCCATTCCTCATCTTTGCTTATCAGGTCCCTGAAACTCCCTTAAGGCAAATGGAGTAGATCTGCACCCACTCTTGTATTTACAACACTCCCTGCACAAAGAGGGCAGTCACCCTTCCTGCCTCTTGGAGCTTCCTGGCTTTGTGCTGGCTCTGGCAATTCCCTGTGTCTTTTCAGGCAATCCAGCTTGCTAACCCGATAGGAAACTTTTTTCATGCATCACGACTCTGACAACTTAGAAGGCTAAATTAGTTCATAAAAGGGTCAAGTGCATGCCAGACAACTGAAGGCAAGTAGTGTGGTTGTGGAACTGGGAATGCCAAGGTGGTAGAAGGAGGAAGGACTGTTCATTGAGCAGTAGGCACTTCATTTCAAGTCACCTTTCTATTTCTTAACTGAACAGGCTCGGAGGATACCATTACAAAGGTGAGAAATAGCTAAGGGACAATTCTGTGCTGCAGGAAACCATGCTGATGAATCAGTGGGGTGTTGTCCTTCCTTGAATCAGTGCTGGCCTGATGCAGTTGCTGAAAATGTAGTGGTTCAAATATAGCAATTGAAATGAGATATAAAATCAAGTTCTTGAAAGGCGGGTTAAAGAAAAAAAAAATCACTAATAAGAAAGCCCACAGTTTTCAAGGGAAATTCAATAGTAAATTAAGTTAAAATACAAAAGTTAAAATTATTCACCCAACAAAAGTGAAGAATTTCCAGTGGTTGCAGAAAAGTGTCCTGTCCTCAGGCAAGCAGCCTTTGTCACCTCCAGGGCGGTAACCACTCTTTTCCCACTTGAACAGGACACCACCCAAGTGGGTGTGACCTACCAGTGTAGCCCCTGTAGCCTTCACACTTGGACCAGAATCCAGCGATACACTAGGGGCTGTGTGACCACAGGCACACATCCCTGCTGCCCGTGCCAGTCTCCCAAAGGCATCTGACAGACTTGCAGAGGTGGCACAGATCAGGACCCACTCTCCTACCTGTTGGCTGAGGTAATAATAAATTGTGGGGAAAACAAAACTATAGAATTTCAGTAAAGGAAGTTTGTGGCTGGGTTTGTTTCTTTTTAACAAACAGACATTCTTTGATTACTTTTCAATGATAGAGACTCCAGGCAGATGTCATAGATCAGTTTGTACCTCTGCAGCAATATTTAAAGAACTGAGCACGCTTAGTATTTCACCAAAAGTGATGATGAACTAGCAGTTACTTTGCTGAAACTTTGTATTGCTTCTGTAATATCCATGGGCCAGGACGGTGATTTACTAACCCTTTGCAAGCCACCAGCCCAAAGCTCAGCTACAGCCTTGGCTAGTATGATGATGGAAGGTTGGCTCCCATTGTTCCAAGCAAGAGAACTGGTCTATGAAGTGCACAGCATCCTCAAGACTCAGGAGAAAATAGAGTGCTCAAATTCACTGGAGTGGAGGCATACGAGATGTAAAATTCAATGCTTCAATGAGCTCTGCAAAAGTACTAAGCTATTTGCAGCCCATTCTCCTCAATAATGTGTAAATTCAAAAGTTAGAAGCACTCTCTCTGACTGTTCTGTGTGTGCCTTGCTTTGGGTTTTGTCCATTTCTGGCTATTTTGCCACTGGTATTATTAATTTCTTTTCCCTTCAACCTAATTTTGTCCCTTCCCTGTCCTATTTTTTGCCTCCAGTTCATGTCAACATCTGGAGATTGAGCTGTTTGGTGAGATTTCATCCTAAGTTGGACAGTTTTACCCGTTGACCCAGTGCCTGCTGTGACTTTGGCTAAGATAATAAAATTCTTTCAGTGTCATTCACAGCAGGAGCACAGAACAGTGATGACACAACCAAAACCAAATAAATGTAAACACAGAGCACTAGTTACCCACCAGCCAGCATTTAATGGAGGTGAAAGGCAGGATGAATTTTCTTGGCTGCCATCATCTCTGCCCAAACACACCCTGAAAGAACAGACACCCAATGAAAGCTTTGAAAGTTTCAAAACTTGTGATCCAACTGTTAATATCCCCCAGACTGTAAATCACAGCTCTTCTAGCCTGCAAAATGATACCAGCTGACTGCAGGCTCAGAGTAAGCAAAAAGAGTTGCATCAGCCTCCAAAAACAGTACAGTAATTCATCTCTTTGATTTGGCAGAACATTTTGATAGGTACAAACACGGACTGAAAGCAAATGTTGGCATTCTGCCTTGTTTTGCTACCTCGCACCCCTTTTCTTCCCCACAGCCCCTTTTCCTCCTCGCTGCAAAAAGTAAGTACATTAAAGGAAAACAGATTTACCCGAATTACAGTCCTGCATGTGAGCCAGCCAGTTTTCATAGTATTGCAGTTAATAGCATGTGCTCTTGGAACACACCACTTTGGCTATCAAAGAAGTATTTGATCAGAAGGCTAAGGGGTGTTCTGAGCAGCAACATTTGTCCCTCAGTTTACTTTGAAAGCTCCTTTCCATGTACAATAAAAGGAGCAATACACTTTTGTGCAACTGCTACCCAACACCCACAATGAGTGATTATAAGTGAAAGGAACTACTGATTCACTTAGTCATCTTCTGTCACAGATGCCCAATGACCAAACACTAATTGAGTCTTTGAAATCTTTTTCAAAGTACATCTATGCAAACAGGAGGGGAAAAAATTGCTCCAAATACTTGTGGTTTTGTCGGTAGCTGCTGTGACTACTGATCAGTCCTCTGCTGTTCTTTGGAGACGACAGATGTGTTTTGAGATTCATTGTGCAAAGAGATGAACTTCCCCCTAAATTAAGAAATCCATATTGATACTGCAACTACTAATGAAAAAACACATTGTGAGGACTTTGTTCTCTTGATGGTACTGTACATCATGGAAATAAAGAACAGGCCAGATTAAGTCTCCTGCTAGTGTGATTCCTCAAACTTATGACTTTGGGACCAGAAAGTCTCAAATACACTTGCTCCAGGTCCTAATGTCCTTGTACTGTAAATACTTCAGAACTCTCAGAGAAGCAGCTGAGCTTGATAGAAAAGGTACTGTTTCAACCCCTTCTCCACCCAACTCCTGGAATAAGGTCAGCACTCCACAACTCTCCTTCTTTCTTGGGACCATGAGAGGAGGAAATTGCTAATTTCTTATCCCAGCTCAGGGGAGGATGAAGATCACCCTGGCACTTGGTCTGCTGTTTTATGACGTGTCATCATTTAGGTGGCTGTTTTCCTGATGAGTCATTTGTGCCACTCCTTTTGCCAGTTTGTGCCACTGGTGGAAGCCCAGCAGCTGCTTCCTCTGCAGGATTTGAGTGTTTGGGTGTGCCTTCCTCACATATGAACCCTTCTCTTGTGCCCTGAGCAGTGGGAGCCTGGAACAGGGTGAGCTCAGGTCGGTGTCTGCTTCACAGGAGCAGGTCCCCAGCAGAGATGGCAGGGCCAGTATTCCAAGTACTGGTGGCATTCCTGCACTGGGAAGAGTAAAGGAGAGATGGGCTTGCTAGAGACCTGCAAGCTCAGTTGTATGAGTAAGTGAGGCCCTTAACAATGTTATTGGACTGCAGTACTTGGGGGCATCTAGCCAAGACTTAATTTAATTGTGTCTTATCCAGTGGGTTCTTGGTCATGCACCCCTTTATTTTTCTCACCTTCCTGTGCTTTTCTCTGGCCAATTGAAATTTGAAAGCTATAAAAAGAAGGAATTTTTTACTAAGATCTAGAAGTGCATGATTTTTCCTCTCATTGTGAGTATTAACATTGCTGATATCCATCAAATTTACTTGCTGCTTGACATGTCGGTGTGAATATACACAAGTCTCCTGAGGATAGCTGAAGTGACAGATTATTTCACTGTTGGGTGTACAATAGGCATAAGTAGAATGGAAAAGAAGGACTGGCAACTGTTATGGTGATATGTTTTCAAAAACATGTATTGTCACCCTTTTCTTTTGTGTGGTATGCAACAATAATTAGGAGTGGCAAAGTGAGCATCCGTTCGGTTGATGTGATTCTTGTTCACATCAGTGATTCAGTGATTCTGAGGTGCTGCTCCACAGTCTTTATCATCACCTTCCAGTGTCTGACACTGAAGTCTTCACTGGAGTCTGACACTGGAGTGTCTTCAGAAACCACATCTTTTTATTTCTGAAGTAGTATGCAAAGACAGCAAATGAACTGCTGGCTGTATGAACCAAAATCTAGCAGTCCTTACTTAGGTCAGCTCCAGATGCTTCAATTCTGTCCATTAAATGTCCACAGCATCCTCCACCCTGGAAATAACCTCAGGTTAATTTTCTATGCCCTCAGTTTTCTCTCTCCAGGTTTTTTCTCTACTCTGACATGACCTTTCTGTGATGTTTCATGGCCACACCATACTGTGGCAGTAAAACTATAGTAGTGTACTGAGCATTCAGTGACTCACCTGTAACTGAAGAATAATCTTTACATCTCTGCTGAATTTGGTTTATATTCCCAATACAAGTCAAAATACAAAAAACTGCTGCAAGTCCAGATATAACTGATGGGTAATAAAGTACCACAACCCCCTTGAAATAGTAATCTGTATTCTCTGCTGATAGCTATATTTCCCAGCAGCTCAGGATCCCACCATGGCAGGGGAATCTACATTTTTAGGTAGCAGGGTAGTTGCCCAAAAGTCTATTTCTAACCTCAAAAAAGAGCAAGCAGGCAGAAGAGAAAAAGCAGATGAAGGCATAGAGGGGCTGTAATTGTAAATGTAGATTCAAAGCCAGTAGCTGTCAGTACATTGCAGTGCCCAATGTGCATTACACAGAGCTGAGAGGGATGCTGAAGGTGGGGTTCACAAAACAGCAGTTGAGTCCTCCTGTAAAAGGTAGTCTGGGAAGATAAAGCATCAGCACAGGAATCAGATTTTGGCAGGCTGGTCTTTTGATAGGATAAAGACCACAACAGGAGAGGGGAGCTGAGGCATGAAGAGCTTTCAGAGAAAAAACAGAAATGGGACTTAATTTCCATTTCCCTCACAGTTTAATTTTCTCCCCAAATGCCCTGCATGCCACAACACCTGAGCATATTTTGCTCTCCAGCCTATCTCACCACCACCATCCTATATGCTAAGGAAAAGTTGTCTTCCTGGTTATACATTCAATCCCTTAATCCCTCTACAAATTAAAGCTGTTTCCCTCTTTACGCATCACTGCCGTACCCAGGATTTTTTACTACCGGTAGCAATTTTCCTTGTGGAGGTGACACCTCTTCCTACACTTGTGCTTGGGAGGTTTTTGCTTCCAGGCCTGAAGAGGCAGGCTGGGAGGGCTGAAGCCTTGCTCTTGTCTCAGAAACAGGTTGTTAAGCAGCAGGGTGGAGATTACAGGGCTGTGAGGAGCTGTGCCAAAGCCACCAGCAGCAGCTGTGGCTAGTGAGGGATGTCCGTGAGAAGCCCTGAGCAAGTCCTGTGGTCAGACCCTCAGTGCAGGAGGAGGTTTGGTGTGATCTCATCCCTCTCCTGGGACTGTCTGCATCAGGAATAAAGGTAAGGCTGCAAGAATTGCAGTTGGTCTGGTGGTGGTGGTGTCAGGGATGGTGACATTAATACTTCATGCAGATCTGGTAAAATCTTTGTTGGGAAAGATGACTTAATTTTGGAACCTGTCAGGAGAATTCAGTGTTCCCATGTAAAAACCCTGATGTGTGAGGTATTTCCTTGCTACTGCATATAGTTAACCTACATGAGCATTCAGGATTTCCAATGTTTTTCTAATATAATGAGGGTTCAGGGCTGTCTGTAACACAATTTTTCTTGTAGAAGTCTTAGGCTTCTGTTGTGTTGGATCATGTTCAAGAGCCAACTGTGTGCATGTTTCCAAAAAAAAAATTCTAGTTATCATTGCTGCATACAAGGTGCCTTGTGTTGTGTGAGCTCTGTGGTAGGATAAAATATGGTAAAAATAAGGCAAGTTACTTTATTGTTATGTCATGGAATTAATTTATGGATATGTAATGAAGAAATCTGACGTGGTGCTAAAAAACTCGAATGTGTGAAGGCTTTACTACACATGCAGCCTCCAGTCTCTCACCTTAGTTACAGGCAACTGCCTTCCTATTTCACTTCACTATGTGTTGACACACAGGGTTATTTTTAACTGTTCTTTTTATCTGAAAAGTGAAGTTAGGAGAAGCTGGTGAAGACTGAACTGCACTTCAAGAAATGTAAAGTAGTACATTTGTACTACTACTTTGTAGTAAAGTATGAAGGTCTGTTCCTTGATCTTGGCTTCTGGTTTGCTATATAACTTGGGTTAATTCCTATATGTGTTCTGGATCAGACTGAGCCCTGTAAGTCAGTCTGGTTTGTATTATTTCAGTTGTAAAGGGGCAAAAGCTATGAGATGTGATCTTCTGGCACTAAAATCATCCTATTCTTGCTCCTTTCTCATGGAGATGATGAGAAAGCAGAGGAGGGAGCAGTAGGTGAGAATTTTGTGGGTTTTAGCAGTTCCACAGAGGCAAAGGGAGGCTGGTGAGCTTAGAAGCAAAAACAAGTGGCTGGGCAGGGCTATCTTTCATCATAACTGTGTGGAAAAAACATTTATTACCAATAGTTCTCTGTCTCTTTGAATAATTGAAAGATAATTGATGAACAGAGGTTCATTTCTGTTTGGTTTATCATTAGTTTATCTGCAAAGGTTTCCCTTTTGTAAGAGGAGGTGAAATGTTTGATTGTGCCTCTGTGGTTATCCTGACAGCAGGTGCAGCACCTGTGGTTGATTGCCCTGAAGCATTTATAGTGAGAAAAGACTAAACGAGTAAAACTTGGGCTTGCTCTTGATCTAGGAGGGCACTTGTGAGGGGTCACTAATTTGCATAACAAGGGGCTTCACTCCTTGTTAGAGAGCTTGTGGAAAGGATAAGGAAATTAGGATTGCCTGTGATAGTTCTTGGGGTGGGACAGACAGTCATTAAGACACATAAATGAAGCAGTTCTTCTCAAGAACCTGTCTTGGGTTGTCTATTGTCTGCCCATGTAGTTGCTATTAATGGGGTTCGGTGGACAGCTTCCTAAGCTGCCATCAGCTGGAGAATAAGAAGAAGCCAAGACCTGGGTTTCAGTCCACCCTCTTTGCCTGCATGTTTTTCTTTTTTACTGCTTGGGTTTCTTCTAGAGCTGATTGGCACTTGAAAAGATGTGGATGTCTTTATGTAGGAATCCACACGTCACAGTGACCCAGGGAATTTGTGCTGTACTGTCACTGGGCACAGACACAGAGGCCATCTGAACTCCTTCCAAACCTGGCCAAGGCCAGCATTTCTGTTACACTGGGAAGCTGTGCAGGACACTGCTGGGAGAGCTTCTATAACTGCTGGTGCTGGCTTATTCCAGCTGCAAAAGTGCCTGTGGAATTGGAGTCTGTGAGAGAGGACTTACACTCATACCCTGAGTTGTGGAGAGCTTATGGATGCAGCCTCTCCTACAGCTGCACCACCTCCTCCAAGTTTAACTTCCTACCAAAATGCAGCAAGAAAGTGAGAATTTAAAAGGCAAAAGAACCTAGATTTCTTTCTCTTGGTCTATGCCTGTGTAAATGTTTAACTTCTTACTGTTCTTTATAAATCAGTTCTGTGTATTCCCATGCTCATGAAACAGAATTAACTCAAAGAAAGGAATGTATAGCTGAGCAGTAGCATTTTCTAAATGTCAACAAACATCTCAGCTGTGTGTCTTTGTTATTGTGACAGCCTTTGAGATTATCTTTTGGAAGAATGACATAACAGTCTCTTATTACTTGAAGAACCCTTTTTGTTCTTTAGTTCTGGTTTCTTGGTTTTTTTCTTTAGTCATTTGGTGGTTTGGGTTGTTGATTTTTTGTTTGTTTCACCTCAAATTCTTTATTATTTTAAGATTTAAAACATTCCAGTCCTTTAGGGTAAGGCTTCTCAAACTTATTTAGGGAGAAAACTCTGCAGATATCCTTATTTCAAATGCAAACTAAATGCTAGACTGCATTTTGAATATTGCTTATATTTGCTCAGCTTTGTGGGTTTTGGTTGCTTTACTAAGAGGCTTGCGAGTTATCTTTTTCCTTGTTTCATCTTTTATTCACTCCTTTGCTTTATATTCTACCTCTTTTCATTTCCTTTATCTCTTAGGCAGCCTAGTTTTTCTCTTGCATTTTTTTCCCACTTTCCAAACATCAAAAGTGTAAAAAGTAAGTTAAAACTCCAAACTGCTTTTTTGGTGATTTTTGGGCCACTTGCTGATGGACTTCTTATTTTCTTTTCTATCTTAGTCTCAAGTCACATGACTTATCTCTGTGACTAAGAATAAGGGTGTCTTGTTTGTAGTGTGAAACATTCCTGAAACCAGGTAGTTCATATGTGGTGATTTGAGCTGTAAGGAGAATATTCCTTAATTATGTATTCAAACCTTTGGTTTGTCACTTGCAGTCTTCATTTTGGTATGTACACACTTTTCTGAACCAGGGCCCCTTCATCCCTCTCTCCCCACCTTTGTCCATTGTTTGATGAATTAAAAAATATTGGGAGGTAACATGGAGAGCAAATTCAGAGACAGGAAAATCTTAATGTTTGTCTTTATTGCCTCCTTGTATGGTTCTGCAAAATAGGACTGGAGTGGCATCAGAGGGCAGGGAGACTTGGTGGGGCCATGGGGCTCTGAGGGGAAAGAGAGAGGTTTTCTGTTCAGTCTTGGTCTGTCTTCTCTATTGGGAGGCAGGAGGGCTCTTGATGGGAATAACTGAGAGCTTTATAACCCAGAACTTACCTACATCTCCTCGTTTTCTTGTCTGGTGTTTGGCACCATTTAGGGCTGGGTGGCAGCAAGAGTCAGAGGGCAAGGTGCAAGCTGTGGAAAGAGGCTGGGTGTACCTTTCCCAGAGATAGCTTTTTTATCTTCCCATTTACTTTCTGTTCCCATTTTACTGGTACAGAGTTGAGTTATGGTGGATGGGCCAATCAATAAATGCTCCCACATTAAAGCCAGACCTTTCTGATAGGCTCTTTTTAACCTGAGTCATTTCTCACCTGGCTGAATGCACAACTGCACAGGCAAATGTACCACCATAATGTAAGTGAGAGCAGCAAAGAGCAAATGAAAAAATGAGGAAAAGAGACCAGAGGCTGCTGAAGCTGGTATGGCTGCTGAGAGATGTGCCTGTCAGATCTCAACGCAGAAGTGTGATCACAGCAGCAGAGCAGTGTGTGTCATGCTAGAAACCCACCAAGTGTGCCTCTTGAATGCCTGGAAAGGCATCTGTCCTCCCTTGTCAAGGCTTGTTAATGTGCTTTGTCAAGAACACGAGAATTTTATCTTCATCTGACTAGACAAAAGTGGTTTTTACAGTTGCAAAATGTCACTGCCCTCTCAGAAATGTAGCCCTGCTGGGTAAGAGAGTGATTTCTTCTAATAACTGCTCATTTTAGGACTAGTCAAGGTATAAGGAAGATAAGGAACACAACTCGGTAACAATATGGCACTTGGCTACTGTGTGTTCTAATGTCCACCTTCAGTAATTTTTATGTGCAATCCAAATATCTGTGCCAGGTATTTTGGTAGTCACAGCTCAGCACAGAGGGAGTTCAGCTCTGAACAGATAAACTCTTGTTAAATGTGAACTCCTTAGCAAATCCAGTCTCTAAGAAGTGCTATATGTTGGGGTGTATCCATAATCCTACCAATCACAAGGTATGGTGTCCTGGTTTAGGGCAAATTTGGGAGGAAACTTCCAAAGGGGTCTCTCTAGAGAGCAGATTCAAGTAACCCTTCCCCAACTTGTTCGGGAAGATTTCCTTGGAGAAAAGTGGAAAAAATCTGTTTGTTTAACAAGAAAAGTATTCACAATATTATTAATAAAAAATGATAATATTAAACAATAAAACCTCTCGCTGTTCTGACGAGATGGCAAATTCAGGCAGTCCTTTTTGTGGGCTGTAGCTTGGCTTGCTCAGTCTCTTATCAGTCCCTCCTGCACTGGAAAATGCAGCATCACAGGCCTTGGTGGGCCACAGGTGTGAGCTCCTGGTGTTTTTCTGGCTTTTCACCAAATTTTTTCTGGTTTGAGCAGATCCAAGAAAAAGAAAAGCCACCATCTGAGGAACTTCTCTGCCTCAGCTAACTAAAAACTACTTAAAAGCAAAGGAGAGCTCTCTCCCACTGTCCGTGCTGCAGACACACAGTCCAGGAGAGGATGCAGGGGAGCAAGTGCAGTTTCTGAAAACAAACTCTGCGCTTCTTCTCCTGCCTTTGCTGTCAGAACCAGTCCTAAAGGCGCAAAACTTAATATCCAGCACAAACAGAACAGATGACTGGGGATACAAGCATCATAAAGTCACCCTAGGACATACAGTCAACTAAACCTAGAGCTGTAAAGAAATTTAGCCATCCATTGAGATGAGATTCCTCTTACAGTATGGTCTGTGATGAAAGAAGTGGTGGGAGTGCTTCTGATCCATTTTTAGTAGTTGGGAGTTAGGAATACTCTCAGATAAAGTGATGAAAAGCAGTTTCTTTGCATCCCTGTGTTTCAGGGATCAAACAGGCATCTCATCCTACCAAGGAGAAAGCCCTGGATGTCTCCTGACAGGTGTTGCATGTTAAAATCCTGCCACCAAAACAACAAATGGGAACAGGACTCTGTAGTCAAACCATTTGAATGGGAAGCTGTAGGGTCTGTCCCCTTACTCAACAACCCTGAATTTCTTTTGGGGTTTTGCATTAGTGTAGTAGAGCAAGATGGTTGGACTGGGCATCTGAGTGGATGAAAAGCAGAACCAGGGAAGTTTGAGCCAGATGAGATAGATGCCTGGTTTCCTCTGACCTGAGGCTGCTTCAGAACAGTATCTCTAGGATGCCTAAGGAGAGGGGTGGGGGAAAACCTGCAATCTGTCTCCCCTTCTTTTTACACATGGTAATCACTAAAGACCAAGAACATCTTTTTCAGGTAAAGTATACTTCACTTTTAAGGAATGAAATTTATTTTCCTCTGGAGTCCTGACAATCTTGGATGTGTTGCACAGGGAAAGGAAAAAATACAGGACTTGGTCTGTGCTTTGCTAAACTCATAGGACACATGAATATGCTCCCCAAAATGAGGAAAGCCCTTTTCCTTTGGTGGTAGAAATACAAATAGCCTGTACCTGAGAGAGTCACAAGTGGGTAATAATTTGTATTCTAATGACCGGTAGGTGCTCAGCTTCCACTGAAGCTGGTTTGAAACACCTCCTGGAAATGGTGTTCTACTGATTTCTGTGAAATATTTAGAAAGACATATTTTTGACAAGAGGCCTGGGATCATAAATGTCATCTGAAGCAGTTCCTAGAACTTTTTAATGGGACTAAACATGCTGCAGGGACACTCACGTCCCTCACCAGGATTCCATCCAAACTCTTCACTGAGCAGTGTTGTAATTGCAGTATGTAAAAAGGTTGATTTAATAGCTTTCATAGCTATAGAGTCAATTGGCCTTTTAAATGGGTCTTATTTAAATGCTTCAATATGTTTTTATTTATTGCTGGCTTAGCAACATAAAGTTATGCAACTTTGCAAACGTACATTTTTTTACGAATTAAAAAAAAAAAAAAGGCACAACCCAAATGAGATCCTTTGCCAGCTGGGTATGGATCTGTGTTGGTAAACAATGGAAAGTAAACAGCAAATCACATAGTGTTATATTTGTGGGTTTGTCTCCGTTGGTGTGTGCAGCCAACTACCTTTGAATCAGGAGATAAGAGTACGTGTAGTTCATGGGTGCCTACAGTAAATAATGTGACATTTGGGAATGTGATATTGCAGGCAGTGCATCATTTCAACATAATCCTTACCAGGGTTTGCTCCAGAGTATTTTTTGGATGAAGCAGCCTGTTCTGGCTACCTCCTAGGCCTCCAGAAGATAGAAGATGTAGGTTCATGTTTTAAGTTCTAGATCACAAAGAAGAGGAGGGGTTAAACCCAAGTTTCCTGTATCCCAACAGAGGACTCTTTTAACTTTGGTTAATTTGAAGTCTGAATGTTTCCATTTTTAATGGAAAGGCAATCTGTTTAGACATATAACTTCAAAGGAGAGTTTCAGGGATTTAGGCGCAGGATTTTGTAGTTTGTTTTTTTTTAATAATTATTATCTGTATGAAGAAGGGGACATACATCTAGAAGATGGTTCTTA
The DNA here is from genome assembly GCA_013396995.1 of Dicaeum eximium. NCBI lineage: Eukaryota > Metazoa > Chordata > Aves > Passeriformes > Dicaeidae > Dicaeum > Dicaeum eximium. Next base: position 198,786 of record VWZP01001401.1, on the reverse strand, counting down.
GCTGCAGTTCTGGAATATGTGAGGAAATAACAGGCAAGGTGTAAATATCCAAATTCATCCCTGCTTACAGCTGTGATTTAACTTTTTTAGACCCTTTCAGAGTTTCCTACATTATGGGGTGATGGTACCTGTAGAAGCTGGAGTCTTGATAACAGAGATGGAGAAGGATAAGTGCAACCAGACAGTACAGAGCTTTGATTTCCTAGGCTTGGTAAACTTTGTTTGAAACAATTGTGGGTCCAAAACAACTGTCATTTCCTGTTGCTATTTACCTCATACAGTTATTTCCAGCTGAATTAATAATTCAAAAAGACTGGTCTGTTCAAATTTGGTGAGTGCTGATCACCCACCTTTACTCAAAATGAGAGGACAAGGGGTCAACAAATAGGTTCTTGTGCATTCCCACACAAAGGTCTCAAATCAGGAAAGACAGACTGCTTACAGGTGAAAGAGGCACAGAGCTCCACAGTGAGATAGCTGACATGAAATCATTCTTCCCACTCCTGAGGCTATTTGACTCACAATAACTTTTTTCCTACCTCATAGCAACTGGAGCACTGAGGGGCTGCCCTTGACTCTGCCTTCCTTGACACCTTCCTTTCTGGCAAAAATTGCCATCTTATTTCTCCCACACACCCCCAAAAAAAAACCTTTTTAAAGGTTGAGTTTATGTTTTAAAGCTGTCAACTGAAGCATTTGATATACAAACTTCAATAGCATTATATGCTTCAGTCTCAGTTCTTCTTGAGTTATTACCAGCCCTCGGGTAAGGATGCCTGCTTGGATCTTTAATTCAATTTGTGCATTTAAAAAAATAATCTTCTAGATGGAGGCTGCAAGAATGCATTCAGATTAAGTCTAATCTGACCCCTCTGCAAAGAAAGCATGTGGCATCTTGGCCAGTGATGCCTGCAGGTAACTCATTGACCCAGTGTGTGTCTCAGAACTTTATGCCTTGATCTGAAGATTGTTACTGCCAGCCCCTTCCTTGCAGCCTTGGGTATTTAGAATTTCTAGTAGTTGTTTTGCCTTTGTCTAGGAGATGGAGCCCTCTGGTTACAGCTACTCTCTTTGTATAAGTACCTGTAGATTGTAATCAAGTTAACTTTTGACCTTTTCTTTGATATGTTAAATCCCCAAATCACACTCACTGTGAGTCCTTGTGTCAGTTTTGTGCCGTTATTATAGACAATTTTTTTTTTTAATGGGAACATCAAATGGTCAAACTTTTAGTAAAAGGGTCCCCCATGTACTAACTTGAATTTCTAACATGGAAGTATCATCATGGCCTTTTCAGTACTAATGTGTAGGTGTTGGTTTACTGAGGTAGTTAAACATGAATATTCCTGTTTCACAAACTGAGAAACTGGACCTGAGCAGTCAGATATCTTATTCAGGGTCATGCTGGGATGCAGTGATACCTGCTCCCGCTCTGCTGGATGTCCATGGCAGTGCTACTGCTCACATCTGAACTGGACACTTCTTCCACAATGGCTTTGAGACAGTAGCGCTTCCCATTATATGAATGCACGTGCATTCCTTCATTTAAAAAAAAGCACTACAAAATTGTCAGAATGTTGTTAAAGCTAAGAAATCTGACATGTCAAAGAAAAGTCACTATTAAGACAGGTTAAAAATTTTAACATTTTTGTATTTATGGGGAGTTTTTCATGTCAGAGCATATGCTTCAATTTTATCTTTCTACAAATACTCCTTGCCTCACCAAGTATACAGACAACAGCAAAGGTAGAAGTAGCCAAAAACAGAGATGTGGTCAAATATGTTAATGCAAATTCAGCTTGCAGTTGAAAAGTGAGCGTTACTTTCTCCCTTCAAAGTCGCCCTAAAAGGTGCCTTTGCTTTTGAAATATTCCCTGTAATTAACACCTAAGTTGGACTCCTGTCATCAAACTGAGGAAAATCAGATGATCTGATATATACAAGTGGATAGGGGGTTTTGCTTTTAACCAACATATCTAAATAACTCTCATTAGACACAGGTATAACTGAAGCACCAACACGTATATTATTATTGAGACACCAAAAACTTGGAGCAATGTCTGACTCAGAACACCCTTTAGAGAAGCTTGAAAATCTAGTTGGCAGTGTCTAGAAGGAATACAAATTTTCTTACCAGGTTATGACCTTGCAAATTCCTTTATAGGGCTTGTTCTTTGTTAATATCACCTAGGCTGAGACTATTGCATTTCAATGCATCTAAATTCTTTTCCTTTGTTTGCCCCTGGAATGTGTGTTCTTAGTCACTTAGCTACTGAAGACTTGGGTGCCTTTTTGTCTCTAACCTGTCCTGGAACATTACTGTCTCCATGGCAGAAGAGGATAGGTATGGCTGATAATATTATCTATTTAACACTTTCTTCAAATAATGTCTCCTGAGTAGGAGGAACAGGCAGGCTAGAGCCTGCTCTTGGGTAGCTTTGTAAACTTCTATGACACATTTCAGGGCCTTGCAATCACTAAGGGACAGAAGGGAAGACTATTATTTTCTTAGTTCAAAGGGCTCCAAAATGGGTAATCGAGTTTATCAGAAATTTGGATTATTCTCTGATCAAACAGGTTGTGCTTTGGCAGAAGTAAACACAGTGTATAAAGGCCAGTTTGTCTAATCAAGAAGCATGAGGATAGCCAGAACAGATCCAATTGAGCCAAACAATAGTAGGTAGTAACATTGCTTTGTTTTTTAGGGTCTTATAATTGATTTTAGACAGAGGTAAACTGAAAGACAGCTGAGAATTTCACTTGGTATGTATTTATAGCTTTTGGGTCCCAGTAAAACACGATTTATCAATCTGTGCTGTACTCAGAAGCAGTCTGATAAATCAGATATTTGATTCAAGCTACCAGTACAATTCCAATTAATGGGACAGGGTAACCCCAAATATGTCCTTTCCTTCATTAACAATTCACAAAATGCAGAAAGGATAATCTCATCACTTCATGGGAAATAGTTCAATATGTTCTCATAGTTGTCTCCTGTCTTGTCACTACTAGGGCTAGAGTCACTAGGATTTGAGTAAAGTTGGGATTATTGTTAACCAAAGCTTATGAAAGATGTTATTGCATCTGATTCTATTTTTGCAGTTATTTGGGTTATGTTGATTTTTCGTGAGCAAAATGCTGTCTGTGTGAGAGTGCTCGTACAAAGAAATTATAATTAGCACTGGTCTGGCAACAAACTGGAATTCACAAGGAGGGTGTGTGGCCAGGCTGTGCTCCCTGCAACCCAAAGGTGATGTCTTTCCTTTTCTGAGGGATCTGGAGGTAGGGCTGTAGGAGTTGGATGATACATGATGCAGCAGCTGGACCTGGAAGGTGCAGTAAGTGCTGCTGGCAGGGTGCTGCTGCCACAGCTGGGAGCAAGACCCATCAAGGTGGGTGCCATCCCAAACTCAGGAGTACCAGATTCTGCACAGGATCTAGGCAATGTCCCAACTCAGGGCTCTTCTCACAGAGCACCTCAAAAAGTTCCATGTGCAGAGGAAGCAGAGCAGGGCGCGCAGCTTTTTTTGCAGTCACGGCAAAGCAGGCAGGCAAAGGCAAAGCAGGCACGTCCTGCTTGGGTCCTGGAGCAGCTCTGAACCTTTCCAAGAGGTGACGGGAAATGTCCGGAGCAGCGCCAGCCTGCGTGAGCCTGGTGGTGCTGCCCTGCGCTGCGTGCGGGACTGTGCCCTTGTGCAACGCCTGGGGGGTGTGGGATCGATGGAATACTGCTGTGGGGAACCCGGTGTCAGCTCGTCCTTTTACAGCTTCTCTGCACCGCCACTAGTCTGCCGACTTCCCCTCTCACCCCCTCCCTTTGTTGTGTTTTGGGTTTTTTTTTTTAGGAGGGGACAGGCAGGACTGAGGGAATGACGATCCCAGAACAGGAGGACAGCCGAAGTCCCTGGGCTGCTGTGAGTCAAACGCACGGCACACTTAAATGTGCCATGCAGCCTGCCAGGGGAAAGAAGTAGCTTTGTTAGTGTTTGGGCTTCGCCTGAGTCACAAATATACACACAAATAAATATGCAGAACTGTCCTAAACCTTCAGTCTCTGCTGTGTTTTATCCCACATCAGGGGAAGGAGGGGGAAAGCAGAGATACAAACCAGGGCTCCCGTGTGGAAATACACGTTGGTTTATGGCGGGGATCCCGCTATCTCTGATCCTCTTACCTGGGGGCAGCTGGGTGCCTGGCTGGTGCTGACACTGAGCACAGCCCTGGGAGACATCCTGAGCCAGCCCCAGCACTTGGAGCTCCTCACCTGTCACCCCAGGGCAGCTCACGCTGAGTGACCGTCCCTAGAAGCCAGGCCAGGGTGAGATAGTGCCCTTAGAAACCTGGCTGTGCTGCTGGCTGAGGGCCCAATCTTGCTTTCCAATCTCGAACCTGTCCTCAGGGTTAGAAACCTTCCGGGCTGTGAGAGCACCTTAGAGTTCCTGTGAAGTCTGAAGTACTTGTGGCTGGTTTTGAGAGGAAGATTGCCAGAGCTGTCTCTGGCATGAAACTCCAGCAAAAAAATGCAACTTATCTGTGCCAGTGACACAGAAGTATGTGGTGGGTCTCCCAGGTTTCATCTAATCCATTTCTCAGAGGGAGAGGGGGGTGGATTTGGTGGTTCCTTAGGAATATGGGGTGTATCTTTGGTTGTTCCTTGGAGCCGTGGCTACAGAGCACCATTACTTCCCCATGGCATCTCCTGGATCAGGGTGTGAGCCCCTCTGGAGAAAGGCTGGCATCCTGAGGAGGGGAAAATGGGTCTGTTGCGTGAGAGTTGGTGTCTTTGACTTATCTTAGTCACAGACATAAACAGCTGAAGGAAATAGGCCAGTTGATGTATGTGCTGTTGCTAAAGAGCATTCAAAATGAGAAATCTGTCTGCTTTTCCCAGGAAAGGGGAGGAGGGAGGAATCTGCTTTTCATCTTTCTTCTCTATCCTGACACAATTAAAATAAAGAAAATTTTTTTAAACTGAACAAAAACCCCCTCCCCCCATAAACAAACTGACAAAAAACCCAAACCAAACAAACCAACCACCAAATAAAAATAACTCCCAAGATTTTAATTGTATTTTAATATTGCTTTGCCAAGCTGGATAGAAATCAGTCAAGCTCCAAAGCTTTTTGAGATGGGGGACTGAGACTTTAGGTGCTTTTTAGGGCCATAGGATGATAATTCAGGTTGGAAGGGGCTCCACTGGATCATCCACTCCAACTGACTAATGGAAGCAGGGTCAGGTATTCCAGCTTATTAAATGAGGCTGTATAAAAACAAAACCAAAGCAAAAAAATCCTTTATACTTCAAGTCCTGCAGTAACAACTAAAGACTAGAGAGTAACTATATATGTATGTGTGTGTGTGTGTGTTTTCCACAAGCCATGGTTGCCACAGAGCAACAACTCTTTGGGCTTTTGTTACCAGTTGTACTCTTATGCCTTGACCTCTCTCTTTGGAGCAGAGAGGGATGGGTTGGATCTGAAGATTCAAATGGTCTGGCCCACCTCTCACTCTTACCTAGACTGTAGAGCCATGGCAGGACCAGACTTCCCAAAATCCTGGTTGAAATGGGCAAAATCCTAGTGAGGATCTCCTGGCAGAGAAAGGGAAAGTGAGTTGCTGCAGAAAGCAAACCCTGGCCTGTCCATACCTCTCAAATCTTAGGAAAGATGACAGGGATTTTTCTGGAATACATACAAGTAGACTAAGGAGAGAAAAAAGTTGGAAAATTAGATTTGTTTTTCCAAAAGCATGGAAATCAAGGTGGCTTTCTATTAACATCTGTCTTGCTTTTGCCTTCAAAGAAAGCAAGCCTTTTAACATTTTCCTATGGTGCAGTGAATCCAAACACAACAGCGACAAGCTGGTTCATGGGAACCGGAAACTGAGAGGGACTAGAAAACAACATCCTCAGGGGAAAAAAAAAGAATGCTGCTTTCAGGGCTGCTTCTTTTTTATTTTTATTGCTATCGGAAACAAGTGACCTACTGCAGCCAAGTAGGCCTGGGGCTAAAATAAAAGGACCTTCAGAAGGCAACCAAAATACACAGACCAAATTATGTACTCAACATGAGCGTAATTGCTACTGTGCGGTCCTTTTCCCCTACCAATGCCTATAATTTTAATTTCTAAGGGAAAACAACTGTAACTGGAAAGTTTCTGTGCCTCAGTTATTGTCCCCAAAGGAGAAAAAAAAATTGAGCAAAAATGAAAATAGACAAGGACATTAAATTTAGGGGTGGACAGAGAAACTGGAGCAAGATTTGATATAAAATGGTTCTCATCAATATGAATGGAAGGATTTAGAAAATAAACATTGCTGTATTTGTGTGCCATTAAGTTGACAGACAACAAGATTTAGACCACAATTAGGGCTTGCTTTAACCTAGAATAAGATGCAGGAATTGGATTGCCAGTTTTCAGTAAGACATAGGTCTAAGAGTTGGAAAATACAACATCATTGTTGTCTGCTGTTCCTGCCAATATGTGACTGCCCTACGAGACACAAATCCAGTAATGTGCCCATGTGTGCTAATGTAATTGAACACAAAAACAAGTAAAAATGGATGTTTGCTTCAGTCAGTTTTACAGACATGGGAATAGCAAAAAGCAAAATTGTAGGTTCTCCTGTCCCCTGCATTTGTCTCCTCTTTCTATGAACCCAAAAAGCCTCAGATGCTGACAGTGTGATCAATGTACTCTGACAGCTGTATTCCAATGACATCTACATTCTTAAATGAAATAGATTTGCAACTGAGTTAGTACATGCAAAAAGTTTTTCCCTTATCAGTCATGGCAAACCTTTTTGTTTTTCCTAGGAGGAAGAGCCCTCTGCATAAACTAGTGGATCAAAATTTAGTGAAGCATTTAGATGTTTGAATTAATCAAGGTGCTGTTATTTCAAAAACTTAGGAAGGTTTAGACTTAAAACTTCAGACTTTTAATTTGGAGAACACCAAGAAGTCTGTCTTTAGGTCCTTTTTAGTTTGGTAATTGTGCTGAGCTAATCATGATCTGTGTGATTCCAGTAAATAACCCTCATCAGATTTGGTTGTTAGTACTTGCTAATCTGGACTGATATGCAGCTGCTTTCCTGGCTATTTACTTCACAGCAGAATCACTTTTTTATGAGGCATGCTTTTCCCTGGCAGTTTACTTTCTGGTGGTTAATTTTATCCCACGGTTTGATTTGTATTTCTGTAAATACCTTCCTGTTTTGGAGTTTAGATGAAGACTCTCAAAAATTCCCAGCTCTGTCTCCCACTGCTGCTGGAGACTGCTCTATTGGACTGCATATGTTTAGCTCTTGTGACAAAGTCTCAGTCAGTTCCTGCAACCACGTTATTCTTTTAAAGCTCTTGTCCAAAGTCCTTCATATTTGTTTACATCTTTCTGAAGTTCAAATGAAAACACTGCTGGATTGTCACTGGCCTTGCAAAGAAGTACTTTTTGCCTTTTCTGAATGCAGTCTTCTAAAGACTAAACTTGTTGATTGTGTTGTTCTCATGTTGTAGTGCCTCCTCTCACTGCATGGGATAAATTAGCTCTTGCTAGAATTTAGTTTAAATGACACATCCTTGCGGCAGGGATAAAACAGGACCAGCTCTGAATTTCACACTTCCATGTTACAGTGTTTTAACTAACATTTATCAAATTATTTTCCTTCCAAACACTTTGTATAGCTGATGTTTCCCAAGGTTTGATTCCATTTAACATTGTCCTTATTCTTAACCCTTTTCTGGCTCTCTTCTGTTCAACATATAATCTGTGAATGACAATTAAGATGGCATTCAAACCTGCTTTCAATAGAATTCAAAAAAATACTGATGAAAATTTGGTCTTTCATAACTCCATCCCTTTTCTGGAAACACATTATGATATTGCCATTGATCCAAAGAGAGTATTCAACAAAAAAAATCCTGAAAAACTGAAGCATCACTTCTGGTTCATATACTGTATGGCTTAACTAGAGCCATTAGCTGTGTTCTAGACAGATCTTTACAGTATTGCTCAGCCTAAGTGACAATTAAAGATCTTGATCTTCATTGATTTACACAGGCTCAGAGTTCTATAAGGACATTTCAGAGTCCTGTTATATTGTTTTTCTTCTGCTCAAACTGATTACATGAAGTCTTTTCGTTAGGATGGAATAATTATACCATTGACAAACTGCTCTGTGGTCTTCATTCTCAGCAATCTAGTTGAATACCTCCTAATCTCAGGTATGTAACACCAGTGTTTAAAGAGAGGTGATCATTGCATTATTAAAGAATTGTAAGTGAATTTAGCTGGTAAATAGCATACAATAAGTGGCTAATAATGAGCTTCTTTAACTGTGGTTTCAGTTAATTCTTACACTTGACTTCCTGAGCTAGAGTACCTTCAGATTTTTTTCACCTACTCTCAGTTCACTTCTTCAGCCATTTCGGTATAGAAGCACATTCAGATTTTTGGGCTTTATGAGAATATGTTTTATAAAGAGAGTGTCCAAGGTGGAAAATGCTTTAGGAGCAGGAATGAATGCAGTACAAAGCAATGAAGGTAGGAAGTAAACTTGCAGGTGATGGAGGAAGAGGCCCTGTGCTGCATTACTGCTTGTCAGCAGGCAGACTGTACTGAGGTACCAGCAAGGGTGCAGCAAGATTTCTCAAGCCTTTTTATAGTCTTAGAGGCAGCCCATCTGTAGCACCCATTAGCAGAAGATCCCATTAAGAAATTCCAAAAATGTTTATTCTACTACATAGAAATGCAGATTTTCCTGGTAAGATCATTTCTATTTCTCCTGCTTTGAATTTCAAAAGCTTATCAACAGCCTTCCTCCTTTTCAGTCTCAGGATTTATGTACAAGAAAATAACCTTTTCTGTTCTAATGTGCCTGGTGGAATAGTGCTGTGCCCTTTGACAAGGCTGCTGCTCTTGCACTGCTCCTCTGGCTTGAAATGTGCTTCAATAGATGCTGCATCCCAGAGCTGCCTGTCAAGGCAAAGGACATCTGTCCCCAGATCCTCTGCTCCTTTTGGGAGAGGCATGGAGCTGGTGGTCCTATGTGCCAGCAATTCCAGACAAATGCTGGAAAAGCAGCTAGTGAGTATGGGATCAGCTTGTAGCTGGTGTATGGTAATTTAGATCGAGATCAGGAATGGTATCGTTTTCCCCTCGTAGACAAGGGAATTTGTGGCGGTGCCTGTGGCTACTCCCATGCCCTAAACGCTGATCCCATTGCTAGAGAGACGCTGCAGTTTATTTCTCCAGTGGTTTTATGAGCTAACCACACCCGCTGCTGGTTTCTACAGTACCAATTTACAAGACTGACTGGTTTGGATGAGGAAACCCACATTTCCTGAGGTATCCCAGGGAGCCCAAAAGCCAAGATCTTAAGGAAATTAACAGAAGTGGTGATTTTTTTACCAGCACTCAGCTTTATGGAAGGCTGTTTGTTTGTCTTTTCTGTGGAGGAGGCAGCTGCAGATGCATGCTCTCAAGCATCAGGAACTTCTGCTATTGCTTTTGTTGCCATAGTTGGAATTGCTAGCCAATTGTTGGGTTTTAGCCTTGATCCCACAATATTTTTCTGCCCTGGGAGTAATCAAACTACAGTCCTTGAGTGCCTTCACTCAGGTAGGTGAGAAGCTGGGTGGAATAACATATGCATCCATCTTTAACCACAGAGGAGAAGAGGTCTGTCCCACCCCTCTGCACCAGCTGCAGGCTGCTTGGACTCTTTGCGATGAGTCAGCCTTGAGACTAGCACAAATTTATGTACTTTATATGCTTTTTTACTCAGTTTGCTTCCTCCTGAGTGAATCACGGAATGTTTTGGGTTGGAAGAAACCTAAAGATCACCTAATTCCAAGGGCCACCTTCCACTAGACTGGGTTGCTTAAAGCCCCATCCAACCTGGCCTTGAACACTCCCAGGGATGGAGCATCCACAGCTTCTCTGGGCAAGCTGCCCCAGATAAATTTATTCTCTTTTTGTTTTAAGCCATTCACCTTGTCCTATTGCTATGCTTCCTTGAAAAAAATTCCTCTCCAGCTCTCCTGTAGCCTCCTTTAGGTACTGGAAAGTGCTATAAGATTTCCCCAAAACCTTCTCTTCTCCAGGCTGAAGAGCCCCAAACTCTCTCAGCCTGTCTGCATAGGAAAGCTGAAGTGGCTGATAGGAATAGTTTAATATAAGAGAGGAATGGGTGTGGGAAGCTGGATGGAGACAATATTTTTCACCTGTGATAAACAATTGGCTCAGCACATTTGGTCCCCTGGAGCTGCAGTATTTTTCCTGCAGCAAGGAAAAATACTGCTTGGGACAAGTCTTGTAACTGGGGAGGGAGGCCAGGAGGAAAAGGCTGGTCCCCACTAGCCTCACCCCCTTTGGACCTCTGGTCACCTGCTGAAGCTCTCCTATGCTGGCCCTGCAGCTCTCCTGAAGTGCTAGAAAGTGTTACAAAAGTTATGCTTGGGGAAATACGAAGGGATGGACCCTTTTTTTTTTTTTTAAGCATTAAACATTTGAGTGAATTTAACTCAAAGTTCCTAGAATTCTGTTCTTTTTCAAAATTTACCTATGACTCTCCTGAGAGAATCAGTTTACCGCACCATTTTTAATAAAAAACATTTAAAAAAACCAAACAAGCAGCTTGTAAGGAATTGCTGGCATAATTCTAAATAGAATTATTGCAGAATAATTGCTGTTAAAAGCTATGTACTCAAGGAACTGAAAATGTAACTTGCAGGCCTAACTATGTGCCCTGAAGTATTAAAGTAATTTTGCAAATGAGTTATAGACAAGATCCAGTCTAGGGTAGTGCAAGGCTAAGACCATATATCTGGAAGTTGCAGAATCAACCATGTAAAATAGATACAGCTGGAAACCTATGTTAGTACAGCAGCATATCCAATCAATTTTATGGCCCATAATTAGCAAATGCTGAAGCATGTGAGTGTCCTACAGAATGACTGCATCCCACCTAGCTGAGGTCCCTGGGAGTTCTCTTCATCTCTCTGGGAAGTGCTTTTGGGCATCTTGCAGGAAAAAAATATGGTAAGGTGTGTTCCATCCTTGAAGGCTCCATAACCTGACATTGGTGACATGCCAGATGGCATGTGGAGAATGCCAAAGGGTGGAGAAGGAAAGATACAGGAAAGGATAACAGGTCAACATGAAATGATGGTCTGATAACACAGCCTTGGCACTCTCACAGTTTGATGATTTATTCCTGATCCTGTAACTTGCAGCAATCCACACACTCACTGCTCCCAAAGTTCCGGAGGCTTCAGCAGTTTCCACTGCTGGTCAGCCTGATATATTTTTCAGGAAAAGATTTTTGAAAGTAACAGCAGTGACGATAACTGCTGTTGGAACTTCAGCTATTGCGTTTCTTACCTTATAGTTTCCTTTAAATATTATCTCCTAATCCTTTCAAGGGCTTCATCCTACCAGGTATACACTTCTTAAAATTTCAAATGCTCTTCTTAAATGTAGATATCTTAATGTCCTGCCTCCTAGCAAGTGTACTTGTAGCCTCTCACACAGGAGCATGCAAGGAAAGCTTTGAATTAAAGTCCTCACTCCAAATGAATCTTTAGTGTGTTTTTCTGGCAGAAAGGGAAGCTGTTGGCCTGTGAAAGGATGTCACGTGGTTGTGAAACATTCAGAGCACTGGTAGTTTCAGCTGCATGCAGGACTTGACACAGAATCCAAGATTCTAGAATTTTAGTGCTACTGTTTATATGGTTAGCTACTCTTATAAAAATATTCTTATTGAAAATAAGAATAATTATTATTGAAAGAGAGCTGAATATGCCATTTTGTATTATTCGTCTTTAATACAAAGGCTGTTTTTTCTTTGCCTGAAAGTGTTTCTTTTTAAATAAATGTCATGAATGAGAGCAAGACTTTCTTTAAACCAGGGGTATAAGAGAATGGGAAATTACTTTTCCCACTAAAGAAAAACAAGATAATTTCTTACAACTTCCCTTTGCTTAAGAAATGTCTCTAGAGAAATGAGTTGGAAATTAAGGATCCAGCCAAGTGCAAGACTGAAGTGCACACTTGTGCTCAAGCAGGAATCATTACAGGCATTGCTCATATACTTAAGCTGGAGCATTGTGCTTTATGCTGCAGAGCAAAGTGAGCTGGCCTTTCTAAAGTCAAGACTATATTTATTTTCTTTATTCATTTCTTGTGGTGTTTTTTTCTCCTCTTCAAATGTGGAATAGTTGCTTATGAACCTGACTTAACTAGCACAGCCATATGTACTGATGCAGACACATACACGAGCTCCTGTGTGCAAATGACCCTGAATCTTCTTGTGAAAATCAGCAGTAGGTCTACCCAAAATGTAATCTTTACCCCAAATGCACCATATATTGCCCCTTACTTGCTCTGTTCATGGAGGGATAAAGAAGGTATTACCTCTTCATGTCTGGCTAATGATCTGGCCAAAAGTAAATACAGACCCCATCACAGGAAAGCAAAGGACTGAGATGCTGCTGGCATCCGTTCAGGAGCAACCCTCCTCTGTGGCTGCCCCACCAAGGTCTTGCCAGTCTGAAAGGGCTCTGCCAGTTCGTGTGCTCCCTGAAAAGCAGCAAAACCACCCTGCTGGGTTAAGATTTAGGGCCTCCTGGAAAGCAGGGAAGCTGATGGCAGCTCTGCCATCTCAAAAGTACTGTGAAGTGTGCTGGTTTGCCTTGCTGCTGGTGTTAAGGGCCCTAGGAAGGACCTCTCTATTTGCTGAGAAATGTGGGTGGTGTTGGGATGAACAGAACTTTGGCCTTTTCCATTCCTTGCACTTTAATACATAATACAGGATATTACCTGTTCTGTTGTTTCTGCTGTGTGCAATGATAGGTACTTCCAAAGAGGCAAAAGGACTTCTTTTCTTATGGATGTGATGCCTTAAGTTGCAGCTTTCACATTCTCCAGATTCTGTACTGCATTAGTATAAAACTCTGAACTTCATATAAAGTGTTAGCAGTTCTCTTCACAGTTTAGACAAAACAATCCTTTTCCAGCCTGAGAAGCCAGGACACCATTGCAGCTTCGGGCCCAGAAACTATAAACAGCAAATTGAGGAGAGCAATCTGGGAGGATGGGACTTCATAACCTGAAGCTGTAATTGGACAATTAACCCCAGTATGTAAATGGACCAAAACTTATAAAACTCGGGAAAACTCGGGATCCATGGTCCATCTTGGGTGTAGCCTCGGCCAGGCTCTTGTACTGCCCGAGGTGTATCCTTTGGAGACCTTTTTAATAAATACCTACTTTATGCCTTTAATACTATCTAGTCTCTGTTCTAGGTAGCCTCCCAAGGCACCAGATGAGTGAGAGACACCCCAACATAAAAGAAAACCCTGTGTGGTGTGGTACAAATGGTTAATAGCAGCCAATGCTCTTATCTAGTCACAAATATATTGGTAATCCCACATTAGAACTATCAAACCTCTTCTGACAGCCTCACACCACAGCTCTTGTTACTTAAACTGTTGATGAATAGCTACATGTCATAAACCCTTAACTAACATTTTAAAAAGTAATAATTGAATAAACTCATAGATTTCTTGAGACTTTTGATCTGCTGTGGGCACATGTCCTAAAGGGACATTCCATTGACCAATGTGATTGTATTAAAGATTCTTTAAAAAGTTTAATTGACAATTTTTCCATGCATTAAGGTTTGAGGATAAAGTGAATCAAATCTTGGTTGTCCCCAGAGAAAGGATTCATGACAGAGAAGACAACAATTCTAGGAGATGGATTTTTGTTGGAGAATGTGTGTGCACTTCCTATTTTTATATGGGTCCTGTCTTTTTATTCTTTGCCATGTTCTCATGATTTAAACAAATCGACAACAACAAAAAAAGACAACCAAACAAAAAAATCCACAATCAACTTTTTATGGTATCAGTGTAGTTGTAAGAACTCTCACATTTCGGTGCTCTGGGAGTTAGCTGATATAAATTACTATTGGTGGGAATAAGACTTTAAATATTTCTCAAACAGAGAAGTAAGAGAGGCCCCTGTCTCTAAGGATCTGGGTGCACAGATGGGGCACACAGAATGCAAAGATGTGAGCACTGAGAGACTCCTGTCCATCCATAGGCCTCAATCCAGAGAAGCACTCAACATCAGCATTTCTTTTCCATGGCCTCAGCCAAAATACCCCAAACTTTGGGGTAAACTATTAAAGTTACCAAATCTAGTGATCTCCTGCCTGAAGTATCTTTGTGTGACTCCGTGCTAACAACGCTTTAGACTTGTGCATTTTGAAAAGCAGAAAGTTTGGCATTTCGGTGGCAGGCAGACTCTCTGGTTCAATGCACCTCTCTAGTACATTGTAATGCTTTTTTTGGAATTGCTACAAGTAGGCCAGGGTTAATATGCCTAATGAAGCCTGAAATAAAACACAGGGCAAAAATAAAATTATTGGTACAATAAATAAATAAATAATATTGAGGCGTACTTGTGGGATTTCCATTGATTTCTGGGGTTACATATCAAACGGGAAGAGCGTAGGTTTAGATTAGATATTAGGAAGAAATTCTTCACTGTGGTGGTGGTGAGGCACAGGAATGGGTTGCCTAGAGAAGCTGTGGATGCCCCATCCCTGGGAGTGTTCGAGGTCAGGTTGGATGGGGCTTTGAGCCACCTGGTCTAGTGGAAGGTGTCCCTGCCCATGGCAGGCGTGTTGGAACAAGATGTTCTTTAAGGTCCCTTCCAACCCAAACCATCCTATGACACCACAAGCAGGGGAAAATCATGGTATCTGTTCAAAGAGGTGTGGAGGAAGAAGATGCATATTTGTACTTCAGTATTACTTACTGAGCTAGAAGTATTTATATTAAATTCTTCCACAGCAGGAAATTCTGACCTATTGTAAATGAATTCATTTATTGTGAGGTTGCTGACTTTAAAGGAGGCACCTGATCTACAGCAATTGAGTAGCTGCATGCATTCAGCCTTCCTCTGCCAGGTACTGGCAAAGGAGACTTCTGCAAATAAATAAAGAAGAAAATACCTTCTTATACTGTAGCCACATGTACTGGACACCTAACTTACTTTGTACCTTTGTGTTAATGCTTTACATTTACAAAGGTTTAGTCTGTATTGCAATTGGAAGCCATTGCTTTTAGACAGAGCCTCTGCATTTATGGTATTTATAAAGGTGGAAATAAAGTGTTATGATGGAATTAATCCATATCTCTGTCAGAATTTCTCATGACAATAAAAATCTTGTGTAAGACTGTATCTGCTAACAGAGCATACATACCAGTACTGTCTGTATGATCCATCTAACAGGCAGCATTCCACTGCTGCCTGCTTGTGGAATTTGTGTTCCTGCAGTGTAGTACTTAGGTTTGATCTAATTCCCACTGCAGTCAACAAGAATGTTCCGACCTATTATTTTCATTTGATAAGTGGTTAAAGCTGCATTCCCTTACTCTTACCATGATAACTGGGTGATTGTGTAAGGAAACAAACTCAAAGATAATCTTAAATTACACAAGTCAAAAGAACAAAGGATTATTGTGATAAAGCATTAGTTTAAATTTTTTTTCCATCTAGTTGGGCTTTCTTAAGTTAAATTAAATTAGATTTTTAAAAAAAGGTGATAGGGTGATGAAGATAATTTTAGAAGCTAAGGATTGCAAGACAAGTTGCAGAGACTGAGGGCCAGTTCCTCAGGCAGAGTAACTGGTGTAATGTCTCTGAAGATTTCAGCTGTAACATTAGCTATGTTAATGACATGTAAGCATGGGTAACTGTATAAATCTCTTTTTCCCTATGTTGAATGGGAGGATGTGTGTGACAGATGTGCAACATGAAGCAGATTAACACAATGCCAAAGTTGACAGGAAATAGTTAATAATTCATTACTTCTGCAAACTGTGGTACCACATAATTAGATGCCTGTTTGTTTCAGCACCTAAAAGACAGTACCAAAATGTACTGTAAACAAGAGATAACCTTCCATGAGACACCTGTGTTAAACTCCTCCTGAGAATTTCTCTTACTACCAAAAGTATGAAAAACAATATTCCAAGTGACAATCTGTCCTTCTAAGAAAATGCCAAATAATAAAGAAGTCACCCTGTTTCTAATAACCATTCNTTTTTTTTACTGATTAAAAAATACTTCCTGGTGCAGTTGGAGAACTTGGCAGGCAGTCTGCATTTGAATTGAGCACAACTGCTGCCTTTTTTTCCTTTGGATTCTCCTCTCAGCCCAGCTGTAGAGGCTTCCTCCCTCCGCTGGCTCTGCTCCTTGTGCATCCAGGACCAGGTGGAGTCTGGGGCTGCACTTATTTACATCAAAGCTTTAATGCTTTTCTTCCAGCAAAATGTTACGGAATTTTTGCTTCCCAGATCTCTAGTCTTTTACATTTGAGAATAGAAATGTTTATTAAGAGACAGTAATAATACAAAGCCCCAGAATACACCGAATTTAAAAAGAAATAATAAATGATAGCCTGAATGGAAACCAGAACATGCCACACTACAATAGTACAGAGAGATGGGCTCCCTGCTGTTGTGGCTGGTAATGGGATTAGTCACAGCTAGAAAATCATCATGGGGAGTTCTGTGGCAAAGGCACTCTGACACCAGTTGTGAAGTCTCAAAGGCTGGTGTTCTAGCACCAGGAGGCAAGGTCCCCTCAGTGGTGTTGACATTACACCTACTTAAATAAGTCCACTGACATGTGCTGCTTTCCTTGGAGACCGGTTTTTTGGAATTGCATTCTAATGAAGAGTAAGCAATAAAGTAGGCAGGCACCTGACTGACCCCCCTAGCAAAGCAAACCAGGCAATTTCAACTTGGTTATTCACGGGTGGTTACCATTTCAAGGTTAGGTTATCTCATGCAGTTATTTCTAGCATTACTCTCTCTTTGAAATTTGCCTTCTTGCCCACTCCAACACACACAACCAGATGACTTGGTAAGGCTGCGAAGAACACTGACAGATTCTCCTTCCTGTCTATATGTACAGTTCTCCACCACACAGCTCACTTGAAGAGAAGCTAGAAGGTGTCAAGCACCTGTTTCAACATGCATAAAAAAGCACAAAAGAGCACAGCTCTTCTGATGTTCCAGCACCAGTTCAGTGCCTCAGAAACCTCTTCTATTAACAGTCTCCACACAATTGTGCATTTCATGTAGTAAAAATAAGCTGAATTATATTTACATTATTTGTAGATTCCAGAGGTCTGTAGCCCAATAAATTCTCATTATAAATTGCTGCTTGTAAAACAATAGGGGGGAAAGGTTTCCTTCAACATATTTGCTTATTTTCAGAAAAACACAGGTGGACAGTTTTTGCCAGTGTGTGCAGATCCATGATAAATGATTCAATTCACCTGAAGTGTATTAGGGCTCCCTTCTTGTTTCTTATTTTGCTGTTCATTGGGATTTTTTTTGTCTCTCGTCTTGGCTTTTTTTTTTTTCCTGATTTGTGGTATTTTACTTGTACCATCTTTGCAAGTTTTCCTCTGAAACAGTGCGGTTTAGAAATCTGTTTTAATGAAAGCTGAGATTTTAAATAACTTCTAAAGCAAAAACTATCAACAGTAATGATATGAACAGTAGCACTAATCATTTCAGTATTCTTGACTTCATAGGGGCATAGGCAGAAAGAGACCTCCTGACCCACCTAAACTACTCTTTGTTATTGCACATGAATGTCATAAAATCTTTTTGAAAACATGCCAAGTACATATGTAAACTGTTTAGATGTTTCTTGCCAAATGCTTCTGCTACACAGCTTTTTAGGTTATTACTCCTCCAGGGACTGAGCACATTCTTCCAGGTGGGTACCTACCACTAGGGAGGAGAGATTGTGCATCTTTGAAAATATTGACTCTGTCATTCCTCTTTGATTAGAAGATTAATAGAGGGGAAAAAATTTTGTTGATTGTGTTTTAACTCTACTACATTCACACAAGTTTGTGAGCAGTGCCCTGTCCACCTCTTGCCTATCCACCTATCTTACACTGCTGAATCTCTGTCTTCCCATGCCAACTGCAGTGGAAAAACCAGGACCAAAGGCAGCACCTCAAGAAAGGATCCACAGTTCACTCCTCCTATTAGTGATTACTAAAACCTAAGTCTATAGAATTTAAGTCTCACAGAATTATAGAATCATTCAGGTTGGAAAGTACCGTTATGACTGAGTCCAGCCATAAACTAACACTGCCAAGTCCACCACTAAATCACGTCCCCAAGTGCCACATCTGAATGACTTTCAAATACCTCCAGGGATGATGACCCCACCTCTACCCTGGGCAGTCTGTTCCACTGCTTGGCAACACTTTTGACAAAGAAATTTTTCCTAATATTCAATCTAAACCTTCTCTGCTGCAGCTTGAGGCCATTTGCTCTTGCCTGTTGTGTCTTGGTTGGGAGAAGACACCAACCCCCACCTGGCTATACCCTCCCTTTAGATAGTTGTAGAGTGATAAGGCCTCTCCTGAGCCTCCTTTTCTCTGCACTAAGCAACCTCAGCTCCCTCAGCTACTCTTTGGAAGACTTGTGTTCTAGAAATCTTAGTCTCAGTTTTGCCCTTTGCCCAGCAGATGATGACTACCAGATGATTACTTTTGTTTTTGCAGAAACTTTCTGATGTTTAGGCACTTTGACCTCCTTGGCATTTGATGAGTTAATTGATGATCTGAAGTTATCACTTGTTTTTTTCTTCAACTTTCTTAAAAGAAGTCCTGATAGGTGTTCAAAATCTACTGCAGGTAGATGGAGTAAGGAAACTGTCCATGCAGGCAGAATTAATGTCTGATGCAGATGAGGCTGTCAGTGATAGAGAACATGCAACAAAAGGAAATGAAAATGGCCATTGGTGGAGGTGTGAATGGTAGAGCCTAGGCTGCAAGGGATTTAAAAATATGAATGAAGAAAATGTTATTAGTTCACTTGAATGTAAAAAGAGAAGAATAAGCAGTAATGCTAGAGGGATGAACACTTGTATTTGTGCTTTGCATTTGAGAGAAACCCAGTGATGTAGAAGTTTCAGGATGAAATAAAGTGTTTCAGTATCACTCATAAGAAAGTAGGATACTAAAGAGGAGTTTGTTGACTTGCATATTGACAGGCTGAAATGACTTGCATCTAGGAGTTTCAGAATAGCTGGCTGGGTGGGTCTCTCAGACAGTGATTTCCTCCACAAACAGGTATTTGAAACCATGGAAGAGATGAAGAGATTTGAGCTAGACTTAACATTGCAGCAGCATTTTTAGAAAGATAAATTATAGCCTATTTCTGGGGAAGAGAATGGAGCAACTAATATAAAAACTGGTAAAGAATGAATGTTGTCTGGTACACAGGTGGACTGTGTATCACACAACAGTGTCCACTAGCCAAACCCTTCTGGAAGTTTTCTTCCAGAAATCAGGAGTGTTCAAGCAATATGTTTGAGCATTTCAATTGATGCCATACACTGTTTACATCAGGACCTAGAATAACCTGGTTTAATGCAAAATATGCTGAGTGTATTAAAACCATGTGACTGGCAGGTCTCAAACCAGACCTCAGTATCAGGTATAAAGTAACTGTAAATACTAATGTGATCCTTAAATTCATGAAGTAAAGAGTTTCTGACAATATCAATAGAACCTATCTATCAATAGAACCTGTATTTTACACAGGAGATGCTTTTATGGCACTTTCCAGTTGGTCCAGGAGATCCATCTGGGAATAATTAAGAGCCAAAAATTGCTTGTAGTGTGTCACAGGGAGAAAATACCTGCCTGAAAAGTCAAGCAGAAGGATAGGACCTGACTAGACTGCAGGTCATGAATATCTCCCAGGCAAAAGGAAATTGAAAAAAAAGCCTATTGATTTTGAAAATGTCTAACATGTTACAGGAAGTAGAAGTAAGGACATTTCATACTTACTGTAAGCTTTTAACTGGGAGGATAAATCGTGAGAGCTTTTAATGAGATGCGATGGATTCTTGCCAAGAAATATCTAAAAGATACCATAAAACTTCTCTGTGATATGCTGGTTTGTTGGCTTATATCTACAGATTTATGACAACTAGATTCAATGACTCCCTTGAAATGGAGCATTTTGTGTAAAAGTGAACTGCCGTTTCAGAAATGGATGAAGAGTGACACGGGGGAAAAGCTGTGAACAGGGAGTCTGGGTGGGTCTGCGGGAGAAGACAGAGGGAAGGAGGAGAAACAGTGAGGATTGGAAGTCAGAAAGGAGCTGGAATTTCATCAGCACACTCCTGCAGAACAGCAAGTAGTTAGGAAACAACGCTGACAGTGTCAGATAGCAGACAAAAACATGAGAGTCTTTTAGCTTCACTGAAAGGGGGAAGTGCTGTGGTCATTCCTAAAGAGTACTTTGCTTCCTCCCAGACACTTCCCAGAACCGCAGAACTAAATCTTTTGAAGGATGCTTTCATGGACATCTTCTAAGCATGAAGATTAAAATTAACTCAGACTTCACAGGGCAAAAAAGGGAAATTCCAAGAGAAAAAAATAACCCCAAACCTATTTACAAGGTACGGAATCTTTTGGTCAGCCTGAACAGAACTTTCTCTTTTCTTTTGCCTCCTCCTCTTCCTCTTTGTGACTGAGCTTTTCATATCACAAAACAAGTATTTCACAGCCCACTTTCTGTTTGGAGCTAGTACGAACTAACCATTCCTGTTGTTGTTCACAGACCAAAAATCTCAGCTAGAAAGTGAAAGTTATTCTAAACAAATGTGAGAGGAAAACACAAAGTAATGTTTGAGCTTGGTACTTGCTATTCCTGCTTTGACTCTGACACTTGCCTGTAGCACTACATGCTTCATGACAGGAGCTGAGCAGCAGTTTCCAGCCTCAGTACTTTCATATCAGTGCTTCAAAATCTGTCTCTGTTATTTATTAAAGAAATTTAGGGTATGGACATAAATTACTTATCTCTCAGGAGATTAATTCTTTCTTTTGTTTGCTAGGTTTCACTGGAAAAGAATTCAAAGCTTCCTTACAGAACTGATAGTTCAGGCTTGTCTCTGTTTTCATTCTTTTAAGTTGCATGGTAGGGATATTGGGTATTTTCTGATAAGAATTACTTCTAAAAATAGTCAGTATTTTTTAATGTGAACTAGCTTTTAATTTCAATAGAAACTCCTGTTGAATTTGCATGCACTCAGACTTCAAAAATTACTATTTCCATCAAAAAACATCCATTCACAAGCACCTTTGCTTCCGGAACATTTTTAGGAGATGAAACTACAGAACATAAATAGAGAAATGAAAAGTAAATAAAACATGTAAACAAAAAATGTTTATGTACAAGGCAAATGCAGTATTAGTAGTGAGGACACGGAGTTAATTTAGCTTGTTGCAGAACTCTGCTGAAGTCATTTATGTGCCTGTAACTATGGAAATATGCCAACATCCTGTGTTAAGCCAAATCATGAGAATCCAGTCAATGAAGGACTTAGAAACTTAAGTTCTTTACTGTGTTCAGGACAAAACATGATTTATTTAAGTAAGACACTGAGTCCTTGTTGTTACCTTGCCTTTGGGCATTGCTACAAGTTATTAATGCCCTTTTATTTTTCTGACAACACGACATCTGCAGATTTTCCAATGTTTTGCTGAGGATCAGGTGCATTACATCACACAGGTCAAAAGACTTTTAATAAAGCATACAACTGCCTAGCTGAGTCTCTGTGCAATCAATGTTTGGAAATGGGTAGGTTCCAGGAAAAGCTTTAATATCCAAGAGGGTTTTGAGCTGAATTGTTGTGATAACAGCAATTGGTGTTGTGATGACTTCATTGAAAACTGGTATCATTGTGGACATCATGCTCAAGGATCACTGGTGGGAAATCCCATCAGTGATCATTAAGCATAATGAAAACAACTTGTGCTGATGGTGAGAAATATTTCAAATTGACTACTGTAGATGTCTTTAGTTGATTGGGAGAGTGGGCAGGAGGGCCTGTTCTCAGCTCCATAATTTGCATGGGTATTCTGCAGGACTCGTGCAGCAAAACTTCCACCTGCTTCTCTGAAAATTTTAACAGGGTGTTCATGTGCCGTTCGTTTCTGATGCAAGGCTTGTCTGGGACTCTGTCTCTGAGTTGGTGACACAATTCAGGGTGAAAACCTGCTGAGCCTGTCAGGCTGGCCAAGATTTTGGGCCTTACTGGTCTAACACGCTCCGCTATTTGAAAAATGTAATTGGAGGTTTTAGCCGTGTTCTGAAGCCTTGCTCTCTGAGGAGAAAAAGTTCTAAACACTCTTCTCTCCCTTGGCTGCTGCCCTTACCTTGCCTATAGGACATATCACATAAAATCAGTAAGTCAACAACTCACATAGCTTGAGCAAACACTATTTTACAACTGTTCTGAAGTAGAGGGTAGATGTGGAGCTCTAATAAACTTCCTAGAGATGGAGATTCAGAGGTTTGGGCACTTTCTGAAATTAATTTAGACTTCTGAAGGGCAGGGTAAACGTTTGGACCAGCTCCTTTGTCACTGGTAATGCAAGAAGAAAAAAAAACAAACTATTTATTACAGTGTCTCAGATTCCATGTTGCTGAACAGGATTTTCAGATATTTGTAATCTGACTGTAGCTGTCTGTAGCAATGTAAAGAGTAATTTGGAATCAGTGACTATATCAAGGTATTTATATAGTCCCCACATGAAAATGTACCCACCCTTATTAGTGTGCTGCTGCTTAATATTGGTTTTGAATATGCAAAAATAGGATGATGCACTCTTATTTGAATGTATGTGCTGTGAGCAAACTCAATACTAGATTAAATTGTCTTGGGTTCATCATTAATGTTAATTTGGAGCAAGCTGTAATCGTCCTTCTTGTTTTAATTCTTATGGCTACTGAAACCCAAGGGTCAAGGGTTTGGAGAATATTAACCTATTAATCAAAGCAACTTGCAATTAAATTAAATCTATTTCTCCACATAAGTAAATTACTTGGGACATAATAGTTGCAGTTTCTTCCTATTCTTGCTTTTTTTTTTTCCTTGGTGAAATGACGTTATAAATTATATATTACAGTAAAATGACAAGAAGTATCCCTTAGTATGCACAGTCAGGGCCATTATAGATAACAGATGCCTCATGAAAAGCATGGAGCACACAGACATGGAAGGAAAACACAAAGCACAACAATGGTTTTGAGGGGAAAAGGGGGACGACTATCCAACTCCTTGTCCATATGTGAATTACTGTACTGTTACAATATTTCATCTTTTCTCTACTTAAGAGCCTATAAATACTTCCAGGAGCACATCTACTTGAGAAACCAGTATTAGACCCCATGGCAAACAAATTTTGGACTAGTTCTCAGAAACAGAACAAGTTTCAGGGCAAAGAGGGGAAAAGGTGAACTTTACCTGCACTGTAGGTAGTCAGGTTTCTGTAACCTCTGGGCCTTGGAGGAGGCCACTGGTGAGCAGCAGGAGCGTGCTGGGTGGGTGGAGGCTGTCCCAGATGACTCTGAGGACTGAGTTAGACTCATTACAGGTCACACCCTCTGGGAAGTTTTGTTTTCATCACTGACTTGGAGGGAGCGGAGGAAGACTTGGTTACAGTTATCCCCTGTGAGTATCTGTCGGGTCAGTTAAGGTTGCTGAGCACCAAGGATGCATTTGGGAGTGGTACAGCAGTACCTTAGGCTGGGACTGCAATTACCAAGAACATCACCTATTAAAAAACTAACCTTCCTTTAGCAGAAAAAACAAGTATCTAGAAGTCAGAGAGCTCCAGCAGTAATGTGTGATTATTTCAAAGGACGTAGTGATAAGGAAGTTATCTTTTTATTACAATTTTCTGCCCCCAGAAAAGGTCATGTCCTTTGCCATTTAGTATGGCAGTGGCTGAAGAATTTAGGATTGCTTTGCATATTTACAATAATTTGTCACCTTCTCTAGGTAACAAGTGTCCACAAGGTTAATGGGTTCAGTGGCTTTGTTGAACATTGGTAATTTAAGGACTGCTTAAAACAAACACTTTTCAAGACCTTTTAAAAAGTAAATTAGCCTTTGTCTAAGAATAAAAACAAACCTGAAATCTATTTACCTGAATTAGGCATAAATTAGAATTTAATTCTGGGATTAAGAAATCTTATTACTTTAGTTTCATCCTACACTGAATTTTCATTGGGATTACGATGGACATTCAGTGCTCCAGAAAATGTCACCATAAGCTTGAGCATCACTCATGTGCTGTGCAAACCCTCTAGAGGTAATTGCCAGAGATTAAAAGATTTAACAGCTGTGCTGTAGTGTTCAGCTTTGTAAAATCAAATAAGAATTAAAAAAGAAAAAAAAACACAAACAAACAAACAAAA